>JAPMOB010044596.1:0-28067 GCA_029875015.1 Lepomis gibbosus | reverse complement strand
AAGAATACAAATGTGTTTTAAGTCGAGACTTAAAAGTATGGATGGCGGGGGATGATCTAATAATCAGGGGTAGATTATTCTACAGTCTCGGGGCCGCCACTGAAATGTTCTACAGGATCTCTAAATGTTTCTGTTGCCTTAAACTGGAGTTCATAGAAATTGTCTGGGGGGAAAAAAAAGGTTTGGTTTATGGTTTCATAGAAATGATATCATTGGAGAAATGTTTGATTGTGCAATGTTTTCTTTGTGAGGCATCATTAAATTGATGTTAACCTATGATATTTATGTCTAGTCATGGCCAATGACTTCGATGGACAATTCGATTACCTGGAACAGTTTGGATCCAGCAGTGTAAGTACTTACTTCATGTGTGTATGTGTTTAAAATAACAAATTTCTTTGTTGATGCACAACCTAAATGTATGTTAAATGTTTTGCTGCAGTTTAAGGAATCTGCATTGAGGAAACAATCATTGTACCTTAAATTTGACCCCCTCCTGAGAGAGAGCCCAAAGAAGTCTGCAGGTCCGGCTGCTCAGACCCACGTTCCCCATCCCACTGCCTTTATTTCACAGTATGACCCACTTCTGTTTTCACTCTGATTGCTGCTGTCACTAGATGTTAGAGCAGAATTTGTTCTGCTTTATTTGGACATCCTGTACAATAAAATTAATAAAATAAAATGTAAAATTATTTTTCCCCTCCCCAATTCAGGCTTGAAACTCCACCAATAGCAGAAAAAGAGAGAGCAAATAAACCAATAAAGGATGATTTCAAACTGTTCGATGCTGCAGCCCCAGTAAGTCAATATTGACTGTATCTTGAAACTAAGTGGAAGTGCCTGTCCACTGTTTTGGAAACAACATTCAGTGCATCCTTGCTACGTCTCCTAACTGTGATCTATTTACTGTCATCTAGGCTCGTCCAATCCTTGAGAGCTTTGTCCCGCCTTTTCCCCAGCCAGCAAACGCAGAGGACGCCATTATTGAAGTGCTAAAGTACAGTCAGAAAGACATGGATGAAGCCATCGCCAAGGTCCAGGCAGAAGTATGTCCTGTTCAGTGTTTTGCAATTTGAATAACAGCAGTCATTCAAAACGCTGAAGAGGTTTTGCTTTTGAAGTGTGTGTGAACATCACACGTTTGTACAGACTTAAACAACTAGCCTAGACCTTGTTGATTGGTTTTCCAAACAATCCCTGGAGCAGTTCAGAGTAATCTGATTTAAGCACAGTCAATTTTGGATTAAACGGGTAATGTCAGCGATCGGCTCAATCTTTTTTCTTAATCAGATATGTTATTTAGAGTCTTCAGTCATTCACTGAGATTAACATTTCATAACAAGTGTGAACATCCATAGTTAAACCTGACGACCAGACAAAGCACATAATGATGAATGACGCTCTCAAAGAGTTGCCACCTGACTTGGGACAGTGTGTAGGTTGGAAAAGGCTGTTAATAACATTTAAAAAGACACTGATTTAAATACGGACTCCAGAATAATGGTGCATTTTCTCCAATAGGCAAAGGAAAAAGAGGAGCAGTGGAGTGCCAAGTATAAAAAGCTACTAGATGATGGTCAAGAAATGAGGTGAGCGGGCGTTGTTTAATATTATTTAATAATTAAATAATAATATCAATGTTTCAAGACATTTGACACCTTTCTTTCCCCACACAGGAAAATAATTGCAGAATTTGAGCTCATGATTGCAAAAATGATGGGTAAGTTGATATAAATTATTTGTATGTCACAGTCTGAGGGACTTCTGACGTGGTATAATAAAAAGAGCTCTTCATTTTCTTGTATTATTCAGCTGACCAAGAAAAGGAGAGGGAGGTGTCCCAGGCGAAGCTCAATAAGGCCCTGCTGGAGAAGGATCAAGTGTCCAGTGACCTGAACGCCATGGAGAGATCTTTCTCCGACCTTTTCAAGAGACTGGAGAAGTACAAGGATGTTATTGAGGGTTACAAAAAGGTTGGAGAATATGAATACTAACCCTGTTGTGAACCACAAATGCATACATGACATATTTCTAGGTTTTAGTAAAGCTGTGTCAGTTTGATGGGTAAATTGTTTTTCCCCCCAGAATGAAGAGACGCTGAAAGCTTGTGCTCAGGACTATCTGGCACGGATCAAAAAGGAGGAGCAGCGCTACCAGACCCTTAAAGCCCACGCTGAGGAGAAAATTGGCCAGTAAGAAACCTGACTCTCCTATGTTAATGGTGTAAATTGTGGGACTTGCAGCATCAGACTGACATTTATTGTTCACCTTTAGTGCAAATGGAGAAATTGCCGAGGTGCGGTCCAAGTTCAAGGCTGAGGTATCTGCACTTCAAGCGCAGCTGCGGCGTGAGCAGCTGAAGACACAGTCACTGGAGAAGAGCCTGGACCAGAAGGTGAGTGAATATGTTAATTAGATGGTATGGATTTGCAAAGGTCTTGAAGATGAGATCTAAAATATTGATGTGTTGTTTTTTTTTGTTTTTTTTAACAGGAGAAAGAGGTTGAAGAGCTAACCAAACTTTGTGATGAACTTATCACCAAAGTTCAGAAGGGTTGAGCTCATTTGTAAATTCTGTACTTTTTCTCTATTGTTGGTGTCCTGATCATTTTGTTGTGTAGTATGTTCGTCTTTATACATGTTCTTATAATACTGTAAAAAGTTAATAAAGAAGTTAATTTCTACATTATTTCAAACCACTAGGAGGCGGTGTTTTTAATGTTTTGAATCTTGTCATTTGAGTTTTGGATTTGAAGCATTATTATTGCACATGGAAGTAACATCGCTGTTTGAAGCCTAGAAAAGGTTTGTTCTGTGTACGATTTCTACTTTAAACACAGCTTTCAACATGCTCACCCCTTATCTGTCTGGAGCCAAAGCTCATCCCCATCCTGCCATGCTTACAACAAAACAAGAGCTCACCTGACACAATGCTCCCCTTCTTTCCTGAGCAATCACAGGGTCCTGTCACATTCCCAGAGCAGAACAATGCACTTCCTAAACGGTGAAAGGAAATCCTACCTAGATTGGAGTTGAATGCTCTGGTAGTGCGGATTGGGGGGGTTGATTCACTTAAATGGGAAGAGATGCTGCTCACTCGGTGTAGTCTTGCAGGGGCCATCACTCATCCAAAAAGGGACCGTGAGACTGCTCTTGTGTCTGTGAGGTATGTTTGGTCATTCATCCCACGATTCCAGCATCTTCTGTCCTTCTGCTGGCTGCCCTCTGTGTCACCCTCAGCAGATACTCAAAGGAAGAAAGCTGACCTGTCTTCGCCCAGCCCCTTATGTTATATGACAAATACCCACCACTGTTGCTCTATTCACAAGGACTTTTATGCCTTTGTTAGTGAGCGTGGACTGCAGCCACTGAAGAATATTTGTTTTGCAAACAAATGCATTAATCTTCATGAAGCATGTAATTTGTTTCACGTCATTTAATCAAACTACCAAACCATCAGACTTTCGATGATTTAGTTTTTGAGCTTTGAACAGAGTACATCATACAAGATTGTCAAACAATTCCAATTACATACAAATATATATACCTAAATACTGGCAAACTAAATGTGATTAAACTGACAAAGTACTCAAAATGTACTATACATAACAGTATACTTTAACACAGATATATAAAACGCCTTACTCTGAAAAATAAACTTTTGATACATTTTTTAGCAAAATAAATTAAATATTCATGATGCAATTTGATTATAAATGACTACAGCTTCATAAACTGTGATTGGATAAGGTGGCGGTCAAAAAGACCTGCTGGTTTACTTCAACATGCGACTAACTGATGCATGGAACCTCCCTACAGAAGTTAAAATGATAATGAAGACCAATTCAGTTAACATGGAAACACAATTCTTCCATCCCTTGCAGTCTCAGGCAAGGTTTGCATGCTATAACGGCTATAAAAAACTTACCAGTCTACTCTATTTCACTTTAAACAGAGGACAAAAGTGAGGGATGGAGAAAGGTAATGTAAAGGATAGTGGTCAGCATTCCAAACGTTATGCATCTTTAACAAACAAAAGGACAACCTGAGTAGGAGCATTCAGCCAGCCCCTTTTGTAAATCTCGAGTACCATTTTCATCTTCATTACCAGGCAGAACACACAGAGCTCCTGCACTCCAGCAGCTGAATAAGTGAGAGCTAACCTCGATTTTCAGCTACACCTCAAGTAGGAAAATGCAAAATTCAAGCTGGCCTGAATAGCTGCGATTAAACTCACACGCTGTGAAAACGTCCTTGTCCTTTTTGTATTAAGTGCACAACAAGGATTTTTGGATTTTAGTGGTGTGAGAATCTGTCAGGTAAAAAATAAGCACCAAATATGGAAGTTTGGATGTACAAACACAAAGTGTGTATCACCGGCCACTGTTTTTCCCCCATGTGCGGACACTCCTGGCAATCTCCAGCTGTGACAAGAGTCCGACAGTTAAAAAAAAAGAGTAATGCCAGGTGACTGCCGCTCAGGAGCCACTGTTCAGTCCATAGCTCATTGTCACGCAGAGTCAGTGGGTGATGTTTGGCATGGAGGCTAACACTGAAAATGAATGTGTTGATGTTGATGCACTTTCCCGTCCACATGGGAGTGAGTGTGTGTGTGAATGTCTGTGTAGATTTTGGGGTAGATTTTAGGGGGGACTGCTGACCCTCCGTGGGCAAGGAGTAGCTGCTGCTGTGCCAGGTAGTCCTCGTAGTTCATGGAGGTCATGCAGTCTTTCTCTGGGCTGGAGGACGGAGCCATGCAGCCCCTTTCCCGCTCTCGATATGGCAGCCGGTGGGAGCTAGGCAGTACCTGTGCGGCCGCAGCTGGAGGGCTGGGAGGGGGACAGTGCTTTCTGCTCTGGCGGAACCACAGCAGCACTGTGCCAAAGATGAACACTATTCCAGCAGGGATGCCAATGATGACAGGCCAGGGGAGGGAGCTGGAAGCTGGCGAGAACAGGGGTGTGATGGGAGGCTTCGTGTCTGCAAAAGAAGAGGGCCAAAATGTTCTCAAAACAAGGTTCCAACTTTTAAATGTTGGAGAGTTTGTTTAAATCCACATGTGAAGTGCTTAAGGCCTGAAACAAATAATCAGTTTTAGTATCAACTAATATGGTAATTATTTATTGGATTCAACATTTAGGTGATACAATGTGTGAACAAGTCCAAAACCAAACTAACTAACCTACCTAACTAAAAATGTTTAAATCTTTGTACAGAGACAGGTTATGATCTCCCTATAAAATACATGACTGAATAGCCTGAATGCCTGGTGAATTTGACAGGTTTGTATTTATTTGGTGGAGAATAATATTTCAAAAACTGATATAAAACAGGTGACAACAAAAACATTTGGGTTTGTTGACATTGCTTTGTTGTCATCTGTCCTAATTACGCTTTGCTGACATGTACGTGGTCTCGCTTTCATTTCAGTTTGACATTCCCCTGATGTTATTGTGTTACATGCATTAATGCGGAGTCCTCAAAATAAACAACTGCATAAAATATACAAACTGGTAGCACAGATTCTTGTCCAAGCTGCTGATTAGTTGCTCTGCAGTATGTTTGTAACACATCCTGCTGCTGTGGCAGTTCTGCATGGTAAACAGACATTCCCCAGGTCTCACCTGGCCGCACAGTGAGGAAGGCGCTGCGGAAGCTGTAGCCCATGGTGTTGGCGCCTAAGCAGATGTACATGCCAGCGTCGTCCTCCTTGGCACGGGTAATGAGCAGCTTGTTGAGGTAGGAGCCGTCAGGTCGTGACCACACCTCCCCCGTGGGCAGCACCACAAATCGGTGGTCTCCCACCTCGATGGTGGAGTTGTAGCGACTTTCCTCGTTGGACTCCACGCGTTTCAGCCACTGAATGACAGGCTTAACGTCACTCCTCACTTTGCACTGGAACGACGTGGTGCCTCCATAGTCCACTGTCGTGTTTACTGGGTGGGTGCCCGTCAAAACAGGCTTGGAGTTTGTCCTCTCTGCATAGACACACAGAGAAAAACTGTCAAGACGCACACAGACATCTTTTGACATGACAGCCCTTCTGTGCATGGAATAGGTCTTAGTTGTCCATACCATTGTTAGCCTCTGGCTTATAACTTTGAATTGACAGGGAGGGAGGAATACCACATGTAACAGAAGAAGTATGTGTGATTAGTTTCCTCTCTTTCTTCGCTCCTGGTTGTACAGCACACATTTCTCATGGGAGGGGGGGGGCAGTGGGTCTGGCAGACAGCTGGGCTTTAATCAGCTCCAGATTGGGTGGAGGGTCTCTGTGTTGAACAGCCTCTCTCTTTTCCCCACTCTCCCCCCCTTGTGCAAACACCAGTGCACAAGCCCTCACTCTCAAGCCTGCTTCCTCAATATGCTTTTCATATACATGATTACACAAGCACATTCATCCATGCAGCAAGGATATGAATAAGACCTGCTGATCGCAATCACACGTCAGGAGTAGGTACATCAGAGAGAAGGTTTTTTTTTTAAAGTTACAGTTCTTTCTACGCTATATCACTTTCCCGCAGCAGTGTACAAAAGATCACAAACACGATCCACACAAACAGCAGTAATCGTTTAAATGAATTACTTCTGCCTCATCTGTTAGCATTAATATTTCCAGGTGAATATGTTCAGTATGAGTACAGCTCAGCCTCTCTGTAGGATACTCACGTATGACCTCAACTTTATATGTGGCGTTGATTTCCCCTGCCCGATTAGAGACCCTGCAGGTGTATCTGCCGTTCTGCTCTGGCGTCAGGTTCCTCAGACTCAGAGTCCACTTCTTCTGACGGCCCTCGCCGACCTCCTGCTCCGTCAGCAGCCTGTCGTCCTTCAGCCACACGATGTCCGGTCGAGGATTTCCACTGGCCACGCATTTGAGCCGCACCGAGCTGCCAACAGGACGAGCTATCACCCTTTTTCTCATCTTAGTGGGCTGGGTGAAGCGGGGACGCACTTTAGGGGAAAGAAGACGAAACATTTAGTTACTTAACTTATGAGTGGATACGTGACTGGAGGTGGCAGTGTACCCTCATTTTAAAGACCATAAGTTTTAGCTCCTTAACTACATATATACAGTACTTTACACTTTTGCTGACCATTTTCTGTTGATTTTTATCATTTAGCATTAAAATAAAATGGTATACTATTGGAACTAGTTGTCTAATCCTTCACAGTAAACTCTGTAAACTGAGTATTGTGATTTATTAAAATTGCAATATCATCGCAAAGTAAAGCAATGCACTAAACTGCGTTACCAAATAATAAAAATGCCACTTTGACATAAATGAAATGCAGACATGATGTTCACTGCCATGAATTCAATGACTCTAACAAGTTTTACGAGTCAGCTAATAGTTTCATTTCACAGATTAAAGGGAAGCAATGGCTGCCTGGAGGAAAAATACACCCAAAAATCTAAAAACACAGCAGCATGATTTGCAAAATGTTTATCTGTGATGTCAAGTGCACGTGATTTGTGCCAAACAGGATAAAACATGCAAAACCACCTCCATGGTCCTTTAAGTTGCATCACTGTTGCATCACAGCATCACTGATAGCCTGCCAGCAGAGCTCTTACCAAATTTTTCTGTGTCTGTGCTCGGGTCAGACTGTGGTGCATCATCCGCCCCAGGTCCAGGTTTATCAGAACCTGAGTCATCTGTTAAACACAGCAGGACAACAGTTAGTCAACAGTTGAGGGCCAAACAAAACAGCAAGGTGTTGGTTGTTAAGATAATAAAATTTTGCAGCACAGAATTCAAACTATTGTAAAAAACAAAAAAACAAACAAAAAACAAAAATATAACATGACTTAAACACCAAGCAAGTAAATCAGGGAAAGGTTGTAAAGGCAGGTAAAGGTGGGTGAACATGAGTTGATCCAATTTTATAAAGATGTGTGGCCATTTGAGTTGATGATACCAACCAGCTGCTGTCAAAAAACAACTTCTTGTATTTTGTTTCGACAAGTTTAAGACCAGATTTGAAACATTATGGCTTTTTCTGGAGCTTTGAGTTGCATTTTCAAGCTCTGGCAAAAGTTGGTAAGTGGACCTTAAGTTAAGATTATTCAGTCAAAGTACTATTTACAAGTTCAAAAATGAACTTAGATGCTTCCTGTTCATACAGAAAAAGCTAGCTCATAGGTGTGTAATGTACTGCATATATTGCATTTACATTAATCTGAATCATTAAACGGTAATTTATTATCAACCTTGTGTTTCTTAAATCACTAAAAAGGCATGTTTCAGTTTGTATAGCAGTATTAATATTGTAGAATCTGGTGCTGTCACAGCTCAAATGGCAGCGACCCAACACCAAACAGGCCCAGCAAAGCGTTCTTGGCTCTATCTGAGTAAATTTAGCATTTACAGATAGGCTTCTCTGAGCGGGGTGCATGCTCGGGTCATACTCTGCAACATTTGAAAGTAATATGATCAGTTTTCATAAGCCCAGTTCCAGGAGACAGCTGTGGAGTTTATGTCATTGGCTGACATCATGCAGCGGAGCTAAGACAGGGCTTAGAGAAAGTATAATGAGTGAAACTTAATCGACAGTTTGTGATGCGTATCGACTTTTCGAGTTAAGCGTTCACGAATTAACAGAGCAGTTCAGGTTCCTCGCCAATATCTGCCACTCTGTGCAGGAAGAGACGTTAACCAGAGGCACTGCTGTTAAATGATTTTATATGATACCACTGAGGTGTTGCTTTGCATTAGATACGGTAGTCTAAAGCATCTCAAAGTGGAAGGGAAAGAAAGACACAATATCACAATGTAAAGGCCAAGTTAACTGTATGTTTTAATAACAACACTCCCAGCCTGGTCTGTACCTTTCGTACCTCTTTTTGATTTCAAGTTCAATGTGGCCCCAAGTTGGATTTATTCTAGATGCAGTTTGGCACGCTTGATTCTCTCTCTCACTGTTTGATTGGGTCAGGTAAATAGACCAGATGTGACTTCTAACCCCCTGGTTCTGCCTCCCTCCGAGTCCCCCCGAAACCCTCAAAGCTCTCTTGGGTTCTCTGGGTACAAACCCTTCTTTGTTTGTCCCCTGCAGCACCAAGCCCAGCCATGATGTCATGGCTATTTGAAGGGGTTTAACTGGCCAACTATAATAACCCATTCCTTTAAAAAACAGCCTCCACTGGAAGAAATATTTCTCTGTTGCTCACTTGGGCTCTCCACATTCCTCCCGGTTCCTGAACCTCCCAATCCAAACAGAACTTGGTCCCACACTGCCGGGGTTTTCTTTTTGACTTTTTTTCTCCCCTGAATCTATTTCCTCTCTACTTTTTGGCAATTCTAGGGAACAATGGCACCCTTTATATGTCTGTCCTGTTAAAGCTATGCCTTGCCACTATTGTCTTTACACAATGTTGGCTCACTAGACTGCAGACATGGGCGAGGTAGCACATCTCATGGCTGCCATATGATTGTTATTTTTGGAAAATTGAAAAATAAAATAAAATCATTAAGGATTAGTGTGGAGTGACTGAGAGGCCTGTTCCTGTGTAATGGAAAGTAAATAAAAGCTGCAACCTATTATGGAATCAGTGATTAGTGTACTGTATAAAATCAAATGTTTTTATGCGAATGGAAATTCAATTACAAGAGTCATGATTCAAGTGCATGCTTATGCAAGCAAATGCTCCAAGTGGAAGTATCAAATTGTTTAAAACGCAATCAACCTCCTTCCATACAACTTAAATCCATTCATGACCTTGCTACAGTGTTTAGGGTTTGACGCCATCCCCTCCTACTTCATTCACAAATCCAGCCACAGGAAACAGGCCACTACGCACTCTCTCCCCTGGCCTCCTGTGCCAGCTGAATCACAGGAAAAGGCCTGATGATTTGAGGTCACAATGGGCTCCAGATGTTGTTGGGGACATTGTAATGTCCAGGGAAAGTTATGCGCAGTGGCCTTGCATCACACTGTGGAAATCTCCAAACAGCGACCACATGTGATCAGTCACACACGGGGCAGTTTATCCAGCAGTTGGCCTGACAACGTCTCCGGAGAGGAGTGAAAAGAAAAATGAGCCGCGAGAGCCAACATCTCCATGTAGATAGCCATAATGAGCGCTGCCAGCCCTGTATCAGACCTGTAATATATTATCTGTGCAGACATAAACATTAAAATCCAATTCTGTAAATGTTAATATGACAATCCCATGTTAATGCTCATGTGAAGCCTGCTGTAGCCTGAGCAGCTGAGGACGAAGAGGGTTGCGGCACGCAACGGCCTATCCTGGTGGGGGTGCTGAGAGGTGATGGGGCCAGTTGTCAAGAGACCACCCCAAACAGGGCCCAAACAGCCAGCTGGAGGGATTGAGGAGGCGCCATGTTGCACTGACTGACCAGATTCTTCAGATAGCTCAGAGGAGGACAGGCTGTCCGCTGGCAGATGGGAGGAGGGATATTTCTCTAGCTACAGTGGACCACCCCTCACAACCCCCCCGCCCCCTTACATCACTCTGCAGAACCCCTCACTCTCTCACCCACATCTTTGCTGTCTCTTTATCTTACTGTCTTTCTTCTGCTTGGCTTCTCTTCTGGGTCCCAAGCGAGGTTTAAAAAGTTATGCTCTCCACACTGAGCCTTGAACTTGAACAGCTGCCAGGATTTCGTCGACCCTTCTCCCCCTGACCGGCACTATAACAGACTGCAGTTGCCTCTCTTACTTTTTTCCTTCTGTGATCCAGTAAAAATAATAAACTGACTTGATGGATACTGTATGTGGGGAGCTACCCCTCATTTACAGTATTTCAAATAAATAATCTCTCTCTCTGATCTTTTTGAGCAACATAACAGGCCTCCCAACAGGTCTCTACAGTTAACTGCATGCAACTAAATTAAAATGGCTAACAATTAGGTGATTCGAGGTTAATGGAAAGTGTTGCTCATGATAATTGCAGACTATTTGGCGGTATTAAGTTGACTTCAATCCTGGAAGTATTTTGAGGCCCCTAATCTTTTCAGGCAAAAAGGCACCCAGAATGCAGTGCAGCTCTGATGGAACAATTATCTATAAAAACAAACACTGTGATGATGGCCTGCCAATGCCTAATGGGATGACGGACAAGAGAAAAGAAAGGTGGGGGTGGGGGGTGTTCTTGTAAGATGCAGACTGGCCGTTAGTATAGAGTTGGTCTGTCATGCACACCACCACCAGAGGACAAAGAGGAAATGGAACAAACCAGATCAGGATTAAGAGTCAGGCCAGAAAGTCTCTAGGTAACTCCATAAAGGGCAAAAAAACACTCCTGATAAAGATCGCATGGAAATATGCTTCCAAGAAAGACTTATGATTGAACTTCCAATGGTATTTTCTCCTAACATAATCACAGAGTGGGAGTAAAGCAACGCATGCAGTCAGGTTGAACTGATCTCCCTGCAATTCCTGCCAGCTTCATCACAGCGGCCTTAAACTGTTTTCATTGAAGTATTCATTCTCACTCAGTCAAACTGCTGCAGAAGCCAAACCAGACAAATGATCTGCCACATAAACACACCGCGGGGGGAAAGGTTGTTATCTATGAACAAGATTAACTGACTAATTGTGTGTCTCCTGTATGTGTGTGCGAGTGTGTATGTTGGCTTTAGTTTATCAAAATCATTGTTCTGTGTCTTCCAGCCTTTAATCAATATTCAAATACAAAAATGAATCCCACATGTATGCACAGTATTTGGCTCTACAGCATAGACCAATAATTTCTTTAGAAAAATAAGCTGTCTCACATGTTTAAAGAGCCCAGTGGTCACATTTGTGGCCCATTTTTCCTTATTTGTATTTTCTTATGTTTGTGCAAGCTTCTTTCTTATGTTTGTCTCGGCTTACAAAGACTACTAAGAATGTCACAGCCGAAACAAATTTCTATTCCTCTGGCTTATAAGAAATAATAAATGAAAACACCGCCAGCAACACTCTATTTAAACAGTGTTCAAGTCTTTGCACCTTCCCCTGAAGCAAATTTTTTGAGTATCTGAACAACAGCAACATTCTTTAAAACAGGTGACGAGAAAGGCCAAGTACCTGATAATAATGTGACATACTTGTGTTGAATTGCTTCAATGTCTTACACTGTGTCAGAAATGGTGACCTTCATTCTAGTTGAGCTTTGATAGATTTTAAGGCATTACTCAATGTTGAGGAAAAGGCAAAGTACCTATTTGGAGCCAGAATTTTTTTAAATGTACAGTTCAAAAGAAGCACAGGAGAAATCACAGCTCCATTCCTGAACAGGCCATCAGAACTGTGATCAAATATATTTTGTTTTGATTTCTATCTGGCTTCCTTTTTGTTTCTATTCACATAGACTCCAACCCCCCCTCATAAGAATCTATACTTACTTTCTGCAGTGGAAAAACATTAAACAGAGCTACTCCATCACATCAAACTGCACCAAGGATTGTGGCAGAGTCTTGAAACAAACTTAAAATGACATGCTGGTTGTTATCCATCACATGATTGATTCTGAATGCGTTCCATAAAGACGTGTTCAGTGTATGTAAAAACTCAGAATGCCCTTTAAGCACAATGTAGAGGCAGACATAGCCACATCTGACTTTGATACTAAATAGTACAACTATAGTGTGGACCTTGACATTATAGCTGGCTTGGTGCCTCGATCTCTCAACCTTTCATTTTAGCACAATCAGCAGACACCCTCTCTTTGAACTCACTGGGAACGTCATATTGAGGAGGACCCTAAAATAAACTTCGGTCTTGACTAGGCACCATTTTCTGCTCTGCGTTTTCCACATCTGCCTGATTATGGCTCGTCTTCTGAAGCCTGGCTGTCAAAAAACCAGGCTGCAGCTTCTCCTGCGCGCGAGAGAGACAGAAAGAGAGAGAGAGAGAGAGCACAGACTCTGGCCCTAATTAGGCATCTTAGAGTAATTAGACTAAACACAGCCTTCACGCTCTACTCCGCTCATTCATCATGCTCTGCTCTAGCACAGAGGAAATGTGCTATATGCACATGCACAAACGAGTAACACACTCATTCAGACTGTGCTTAATCCTCCAGGCCCCATTCAAGAGCTCTGTGAGAGTCTCAAGACAAGCCGGCACTATTACACTGAATGTGTTTCTTATTGCAGAGCTGCAGACCTCCTGCCTCCACAGAGTGCAGCCTAAGGAAAAGGAAGAGCTTGAGATCCAACTGAGTCACAGAGGATGAAGTGGTATGAAACAATATCCCATGCCGCTGTTGACTTTGGGCAAGGAGAGGTAGGGGCTATAACACATACAATAGATGAGGGGATCAACCAATAAACCTCCATAAATCCACATGTTTTAGACCTCGACCTCTGTGAGTGATGCTGTCTTTTAACATTTGAACTGTAGTGAGATTTTTAACTGCAGGAAAGTGTTACAACTATGGCTTCAAAACACCACGGCAAAAAATGACGCACTCTGATCATATAAATGAGGAGACTGACTCACCGCCGTGGTCTCTGTGTTTAGTTACCAGACAGGTGACTTCATGTTTTATAAATATGGAATTTTTTAACAAGATTGCCACATTTAACAATCCTCAGTGATCACATCTCAGGGAGCAGCAGAGCAACAGGTTAAACAAACTATCAAATGTGATGCATATGACTCCATTTACACTCACCGATGACGATGAGTGTATAGTTGATATTAACACTACCAAAGCCGTTGGTGGCTTTGCAGATATAGGTCCCCGTGTCATCTGCCTCCACCTCCTTGATCTTCAGGCCCATGCGGAGAATACGGAAACGGATCCAGCCGCTGTGGATGTTGCGCCCATCTTTGGTCCACATTATGAGGGGTGGAGGGTCTCCTTCCACTGGACACGGCAGCTTAATGGCGCTCCCGAGCCGGGCAGTCTGTCTGTGAGCAACCTTCTCAGACACCCGTGGAGGTCCTGAGGACACACAAACACGATAACGGTTTCACGAAAGGAAAAACAAATTATGTGTTTGAGTCTGTAGCCCGCAATAACGTTGAAAATGGGTTTCTGAGACCAATATTTTTAGATGGTATTCCACATCTTTAACATTTTTCGTGCCCAAAACCTCCAAATTATGCAGCGATTCAAAACAATGTTATTCTTGTCAGGGTGAAACAGACAATGAAATATCACCTAGACCAGTGATTCACAATGTTTTGACCTATGACCCTTTTAAACAATGCAGCGTCTACTTGCGACTCCTTGTCACAGGTTGTATACCTCTTACGGTTGTGACCAGTTCAGTCAAAAAAGGATTTTCCCTGTTCAGATTTTTTCAGGTTTGAATACCCTTTAGAGGTACAATTCACATAAAAACATCAAAGATTAGAACAAAGGAAGTAAAAATTCATATATTTTGCGTTGCAGAAATATGTCTTTTTTAGCTGGCTAATAATTTTAAGCTCCATTCAGCCGCTGTTCTGGGGCTTTAATCTAAACTTTTAAACCAATATGGACAAGAAGTCCTTAAAGTGTACATAGGAATGGAAATTTGAACACCTATTTTCATGACGTCTGGAAAACTCCATCTAATTAAGATCATGTCATTCAATCAAAAGCCCCAGCAAAATTACTGAATGGACCTTACGGGGAGATTGTTTAACCAACTGCTGTTCCAGGTCAAGAATGAATTTTCCTCCTTTCCTCTCCTGTTAATCATCTTGTAACCCATTTGGGAGCTCCTCTTCACAGTTTTTGAATGCTAATCTAGACCACAATACATAAAAGAAGGCAGCTGTGGCTCAGGAGGTAGAGAAGGTTACCTATTAATGAATAAATAAATGAATGAATTTACATATTAAGTAGCAGAGTGCATACATATACTAAGTAAATCTATACATTGCTAGGAAACTGTCACTGCAAGTTTAAAGGCTCCTCTTTCATGACCACTAAATTTAATAGATTTACTAACCAAGTGACATTGGAAAAACTATTTTATACGAGAAGTTGCCAAAACAATGTGTATTGGAAACAACAGATGAAATAAAATATCTAAATTCTCACTAAAAACATTTCTAAAAACAGCTCAAAAATGTGGGCGGATATATTGAGATAGAGGTAATTTGTCATCACATTTTGTCTGATTACCCAGAAATGTCCAAACCATACTGTAATAATTGGACAAGCCCTGTCGTTCAATGCCTGCACAGAGAGGGTAAAGTGTTCTGGCTCTGGTTTTGCGTAGCGTGCAAGAGATCAAAGCGATGAGGGGGGCGGGTCACAGAGAGACGGACAGCAGCCCGTTCTCCCTGCTCTTAATTGGCTCAGGTCTGCTCCCTCAGATCTGGTGAATTGGAGCAGACCAAAAACACCCTGTGATGGTGTTAGGAGGCCTGGGCTGCTGCTTGCACAGCACCAGGCGTTCAACTAACCCCCCACCCCCACCAAAAACTAAACAAAACCCCGTATTACTGAGCAGACTAGACACCAAAGAGAAACAGGAGACTGGAGGAGTGAGAGAGGGGGAGGAAATGCAACCAAAGCCTATAGCCGCAACTGCCCTCAAAAGTACACAGAGCACAGTGTATGCCTCAGAACAAATGGCCAGGCTGGTAGCAGTAAAAACAATGGGGAGGGTAAGTACACATGGCCCCTCGAAACACATACACACACGCTCAAACACACAGACAGAGTCACATTCCTTTGGTGCATTTCACACATATGGTAAACAAGAAGTTCATTAAACTGATGGGGCTGCAGTGGGGGAAGGCGTCACAGGTAACTCCATCTGGTTTTATCAATCACATTGCCAACAGATGCATCTCAGCTGCAGGTAGAACATCTGGATTGCTGGGCCGGTGACCTCGATGCTAAAAATGCTGTACTTACTCATATTTTCAACAAAAAAAAAGTTTAAAAAGAAGGTTTATAAGTCATGCCACAAAACTCGGTGGAAAATAAGTGAAACCTGTGAGCGTAAAACTGATGAAAAATCTCCTTCCCTTTTAGTGTCTGTCTTTCTCAACCATGCATGAACGCATACACACACATGCTCAGAATTTTCCTTCCTGTCTGTGGATGGCCTTTCCTGGTCCGCAGCATGCACAGGAAATTGGAAGTGTCATTGTTTATGTCTGTGGAGAAAACGTGACCGCAGCTTTTTTGGCTGTTGTCAGCTGGGCCATATCTCACTCTTCTGCTACCAGAAACAGAACAGAGGTGCTCACTGTTCAGTTTCTTACTCTGACGACTCTACTTTAGGACCACAAACAGGTCACAGCGTCGGAATGGTGCTGCTGGAGCTCACATGGACTGAGATTGAACCGCCTTGTCAAAACATAAATACATTTCTGGCAAATCTTGAACAAATAGGCTTCAGTTATCTCTTCAGACTTAGGGTCCTGCAAGCCACTCAACCATGTGTTTCCTTCTGGATTAATGGAATGGGACTGACACATAAAAACAAGGCCTGATTCATGTCAAAGGTGACATGAAGCAAAGTGTCAAAACACACCGATCCAGCATAGGTACTGCTTGTCAAACAAAAATTTCTGAAACCTGGATGGCTGATCTAGAGCTTATTATTCTCGAGAAAATAAAAAGAGACAAGGGAACATCTGAATGCTCTTTCCATTCGGAAAAACATAAAACAGCGCACTGCAAAACTTCTTTGCAGTATTTTTGCGGAGCATTCAACACTTATTATACACCCAGCCTTCTAGTGGAGCATCGTTCTTTAAATGTGTTTTTGTAAGTTTCCTTCTAGCAATTTCATTTATATGATCAGATTGCTTAATGTTGTGGATGCAGTGAAACTTTGGCTAGGTTCCCTACGTTTGTTAGACATCATGTGAGTGTGAGGAATAGTTTAACATTTTGGGAAATAGGCTTCTGTGCTTTCCACCACCACTACCCAAAGCAAACCAACAAACAAACAAAAACAAATAAGCTTATTTCCCAAAATCTCTAACTATTCCTTTAATTGTGATAAAGGTCTATGTGATTTTGAACATGGGTTATTTAGGACGACTCCAGCTCCTGAGCTTTTTGGCTTAATAGACCAGAAAGCTTTGGCTGGTGCTCCAAGTGCGAGGAATGTGCAACAAATGATTTCCTCCCTTCATCTCCGCTCTTAAAAACACTTTTAAAGTCCTTTTGAAAAACAAGGCATGAAGAGGTGCTGAAATCAAGGACATCGTCTAAATAACTTAATAAGTATTTGCGCTGTGTGCATGACCACCATCCTCTCTTCAATAGGGATTCTCCTCCCCCTCCTCCTCCTCCTCCTCTCAAGGACAGGTTCTCTAAACCTTGGATTTGAAACTACCACACAGAGGCTCTCTGTAAAAAAATGAAAGCCAATTTTGAGAAAAGGGGAATTATTGCCTAATCTGCTTGATTGTGAGATAGTTCAGAATGTACGAATACAACATGTAATGACACCATGGAGGTAAAATATACTATAGGTGCACTTTTCTCTGCTGTTTTATTTATGACAAACGGTGAGTGTTTACTCAAATTGTTAGAATTGTAAGCTGCTCTGTTAATGTAAAATGATACACATGACCATATGGGCTTTCCCGTATTGCAGCATTGGTACAGGGCTCCTTATTATAGCCGAGCTCCATGTGTGAAAGAAATCTTTGATACCTCTGGAAGAGGAGGAGGAGGAGGCCTGGCGACTCTCAGAATTAGCTCTGTTTTTCTTTGGTCAATTTGGTGATTTTAAGAGAAAGGGGCACATTCAATAAGAGGCATTCCTGCGATACAGACTAAATATAGCAATTGTTAAGAAAACCTTGTGAGTGAGTTAATGAACTGTTGATCTGACGTGCAGGCATCCGAGGAGGGAAATATGTTGGGAAAGAAAGAAAATACAGACTACAAAGGCTGTCAGAGTTGAGCAATGTTCTCTCCTCATTTATTTTCTCTTTTAAAAAACACCTGTGGATTTGTAATGATGTGTACATGCATTTTCCCCCCATACAAAGTACTTTGGTCCTTTTAGTCATTGCAAACATGTCAATAAAGGGTTGGCTTGGCTGCTGACAGCCGCTCCAATAGCAAACACCTGGAACTTAACTAACCGCAATGAGAACAACTTGATAATGCACGCAACACCGTATGCCCAATACAGGACATAGGTATTCAAACAACACTATAAACATCTTCTAATAAAAAGGATTTGGTCCTTAATCTCCAGCCAACTGCAAGAATTTTTGCGCATCAAAAGGTCTTTTGCACAATGCCAGACTGTAGTGATTCATCACTAAGCTAAACACTGATTGGAGTGAATGTGTCTTCAATATTCCATATTTACATAAAGGATAAGTGGCAGAGAGACAGATAGTAGCTGGAGAATGCTTCCTCCTACTCAGCAGCACTGTGTTAGCTCAGCAGACCGTACAAGGCAGACAGACCTCGAACATAAGGAGGAAGTTTAATGGAGCCTGTACTACCAGGGAAATATTCTATCATGCGTCTCTTAAAACCTCAGGAGCACTTGTGTAATACAACAATATAACAAAATAGAAGTTCAAGTAACATAGGAAGGAGAGGGAAAATTACAAAAAACCTACATGAAAGCTAGAAACTAAACCCAGAGTCAGAGACTCTACTTGAGACTAGAGGGGTTGGGTCAAGGCGAAAGGTGAGGTAGACACTACCACTCGGAGAGTGTGTGAAAGGCCAGAGCTTCTGTTCAGAGCCTGCTGCAGCGCTTGGCTATACATTTCACAAGCGGAGATAAAAATCGGCAAAAAACAGTGAGAGAGAAAGAGTAGGGGAGAGCCACCTTGGCAGTTCAAGAAAGGAGTTGAGGTGAGGTAGGGAGGGAAGGAGCAAGGTGAAAGGGGACTGGATATGTGGAGTGGCGGTAGAGGCTGTTCTGACAGCAGCGGGGCAGCGGAGGGTGAAGAATGCCCTCTTTTCTTACCCCTCCAGACGTCCTGCCCAGCAACTTCACCCAGCGTGGTAATCAATACCCGTTATTTTCTCCTCTCGGCTTTCCAATCAATAGATAAGAGCGGGGTAAGACCAGCCGGGACAATGGCTCTTTCTTCGGCACCATCTGATGTGGGCTGAATAGCAACTGATTCAGTGGTGGGAATGGTGCAGGAGGAGCTATTGGGTGACATGAGGGACTAGAGAAACAGCAGAAGGGGGTGGAATAAAAAGAAAGAGGTAAAGAGAATAAGATTCTCCAGTCAATCTATCTGATTAAAGCAGAATCACTGGAATAACGTCGCTGCTTGTTTGCAGTGAATCTGCATCTGCTTCATTCACTAATGGCTCCAGAACAAGAGGCTCCTGCCGACCCCTCATCAAAAGAACAGGAAAGAAACATAGAGAAATTACTCAAGTGTCATAAACCTTCTGGAAACATCTCCATCACGCGGCCTACCCGTAACAGGCCCTACTGTGGAGCCTTTGAACTCTTGCTGCTACATTTTATTAAACTTGACTGCCTTCTCCAGGCCCCAGCTGCCTCTGTCGAAGAAAGTGCGTTTGTAGACTCCTTGCTACTGTCATCTATCAATCCAGGCTCCACCTCAAAAGACCACCTCCCCTGAAACAAAGACTACATCTGCTAAACATCATAAATAATTAATACACTTTTATGAAATAAAACCTTCAGGAAAAAAGCAAATGCCATAAAAGGTGCCATTGTTTAGGCCTTCATCTACATAATAAATCGATCACAAGCTTTTTATATACAGTCTATGATCACAAAACGAGATACATCAGGATGCAGGTGACTTACTGCCTCAGCTAACCATTTACTGGGAGAAAGCCTGTGTTTTATAACGTATTGATACTTTGAATACATGAAAAGCCCCATTTAATTCTGTTAGGGTTTTTTTCCATAAGGACTCCATACTTTTCCATACTTCCACAAGCCTGGAAAAGTCCTTATGGAAAGTCCTTTACTTGAATTAATAGAGGTCTTTCATATAATCTTTTTTGAGTGGCCATGTTGTCTTATTACTGGATAGTGCATACAAGTTGCAGTGGAACAGTTTATAGCCCGCTTTTCCAATGTTTTACCTGATTTACCACTGCACAGAGATTGAAAGTTGTCACTATTTTGGGTTATTATTAGTAATATTACCTTTTAAGCGCCTTCTTTTCTCTCTTTTCTAAAGGGTGAGGCTGACAATATTTTATATTTTTCTGACAAGTCCCATGACAAATACCAGGAGGTATTCAGGAACACTGAATTTATGCCTGTGTAGCAGAAGCCTCATATAGCTTATTCCTCTGTGCCATAGACCTCAATTGCTTTCCAGAAACTATAACAATTACAATAAAGAGCATATATTCCTTCGTTACCATGAACATGATCACTGTAGTTTAGTTTGAGTCACCCCACATGCACCATCCTGCTACCATAAGGAGTCACTAGGGCATCAAATGTGCAATAATCTGCACCTGGAAATAGTCCCCTACAAGGGAACTATTTACTAATGTTTGAATAACTTCACTGAAACTATACTTGTGAACGATTTTTAAATATTTATGTTAGTAGGAACCAAGGGGCTTGAATCTGGGAGCCACAGATAGTCAGATTGAGATATGAACTAATGCTTTGTTTGTTTTAGTCTTTTCATGGGATTTGTTATAAACAAAAATATAATATATATAACACCGACTTTATTGTTTAATGTTTAATATTAATTTTACCTCTTACTGGTTATGTGTATGTTCACTATACACACACACATATACAGAGAAAATGCAGGAATGACCAATATAGAGAATAATGAAGACAATTTAATTTTGCTCTAATCTCTCAATAACAATGTCAAAAAGACAGTTTCTAAGGAGAACGGTACATACAAATAAAGAAACCTCTTCTAAAATATTCTTAGTAACTAAAAAACACTAACACTAATTTACTGGCATAACTTTTCATGCGAATATCAGTCAGTAATTCCCTGGTCTTGCCTTCTCATAAACAGTGCACAGTGAGGGGCCCTCTAGTCGCTTTATCTCACTCCATTAAGCAAAGGCTCGGTGCACACACAGGGGCCGAGTGTATGCTTAGGGCCACTTATCAGGGAAGAGGCAACAGGAGGGAGGCTTGGGAGGGAGAGAAAGGCCAGATAGGGTGACAGACAGAGTCAGAGAAAGAGGGGTCAGGGAAATGAATATCAAGCCGAGGAGAGAGAAGTAGGGTGAGGGTTAAAGAGAAGAGGGTTGATTTAGAGAGTGGCCGGGAGCAGAGGCTAAGATGGCAGAGAGTCCTCCTTTAACACACAGCTCATAAGGAGAGGAGGGCTGCATGGGGGAGTGAAGAGGGATTAGGTGGGCCCAGGCGGCAGTAACCAGGAATCCCAACAATCTCACACCCCACTCCCTGGCTCGGGCTCAGCCTCGGCCACATGACACAGTGAAACAGACCTCTCTCTCTCTCCAATACACAGCACGGCACCAACGAGCACCTGTTTATTACAGTCTGTCTGATATGTTTGGAGATAGACCGACCACTTGGCATTGAAAGGGACATTGTGTGAACGCTCACACATGTTTGGCTGCACTGGACCGCCGGTGTATTGTCTCTTATTCCCTTTCACAAACGCACACAGAAATGAAAGTTTAGAGGCAAATAGACTCATTAATCTGCATGTCATAATACTGTAGTCCTCATGCCACAGACAACAAAGGCTGTTAAAGATTAAAGTCCTTACTTTAGATTAGTATTTAACCACATACTGCTTCCTGGCGGTTCCCTACATCTTCCAGACGGGCAGTGAGACACTCTAAACCAGAATTGAATTGAACTGAATTTATTGAAGGATACCACGTTGAGATGCAGCATCTCATTTTCAAGGGGGTCCTATAATTAACAAATGCAAAACAGAACATTACATACCTACATATAGTACACATACACATAAACTAGACTAAAGTAAAATAGGAAAGCGGGAAATCTTATAAAAATTAATAATATTTTTTCCTCTAATCCAATCGTTCCTAACCTAAGATCCCACAATAAATCTCAGAGTTCCCAGGATGGATGATTAAACTGATAGAAACAGTGGGACATTTTTCTTTTCCACAATATTATGATGATTTTTTTTTTTACTTTTCTCAAATGTTTTGCTTTTTTCTTGTGAAACACTGAGTATGTATACCTCATAAGACTGTAAAAAACCTCCAAATAATACAATGTGAGGAGGAAAATTCACTCTTTGCACAATAAGACCATAAACTGTGATTAGGGATCACAAGCAGACATTATTTAATTTTAAAGGGATGCAGGCCAAAACGTTTGGGAACCACTATTCTTCTAAAAAAAAAAAAGATTCACATGATTCACTACAAAAGCCCTTTTTCATCTAAGAAAAAGACAAACTTTCAAATGTTAAATGTAGAGTAACACAAGCTGTGCTTAAATCAGAAATTAATGGACCAGATAACAAGTACAAATTCAAGCAAGCACTTGATGCCAGCTTTCATACTTGATAATTTTCAATGCTCTTTTTCGTTGGTACTATCCTATATACTGTACCTATGCAACAGATGATGATGGGATACATGTAGACATTGCCAGAAACATTGGCAACCACTGCTGCAGAGCATGCTTACTGGACAATAAACCCTGGCTGCGCATAACAAGAACTCATCAGTCAACAGCGAGGTACATCCTGCCACTCCCTGCATGCCTCCTCCTTCAACCTTCCTGCATTCCACAGTGGTAAAAACATAACTATCCGACCTGCTTTTGGCTCACTGTCTACATTTGACACAGCCGGAGTCCAGTCTGGAGGTGCTGAATGAGATGCAGATGTCTTATTAAGTTGAGCCACCATCACTTTGCGTTGGTCAGATGTTCTACTGACTGGCAGAGAAGCACAGAGGCTGTAAACAAGACCGATTTGAGCCAGACATGCTGTCACCGACTGGACCAGTATGTGTGTCTCTGTGTGTCGCGGTCACATCTGTGTGATGATGGTGATGGCCGAGCCTGGCACTGAGTGCCCCTCATTTCTCCGTCTCCAGGAACCCTACACCAGTGTACAGTCTGAGCATCAGCCAATCTCCATGACACTGGGAAGCGCTTTACACCAGCGCCTTTGTCAACAAGGTCTTTTCAGGAGAGGGCCAATGACAGACTGCGATGTAGCAGGAGTGTTTGGGCAGAATGGAGCAATTCAGACAGGAGCAGGAGGGAGGGAGAGGCTAGTAGAGGAGTGGGTGAGGGAAAGAGAAAGGCGGGCGAGACAAGAGACGAGACAGAGAGGGGAGAAGCCAAGGGAGACAGACGGAGGGGGTGGAAGAACTGGCAAAGCTCTCACTGACAGCAATGGGGCCTCTTGACAATCCAGGAATATTGTCTCAAATCAATCTGTCATCGAGGAGTTGTTGAGCCTGTCATTACGATGTGGTACTCGCCCTTTCACAGTGACAATTTGTTCAGTGCTTTCCCAGTTCACCTTACTACTCGGCTGTAGAAAGGTCACTGCCCTCTATCCATCTCTGTCTGCCAGTCTGCCTGTCACTCTCATTGTTAATCAACTGTCCATGCTGACCTATACAGTCCTTTTATCAAGGTGACCTGCGCAGGAACAGGCGGCTGATGACCAGAATAGACATCCTGCTGCAAGGACTATATTATTGAATCCCCTTATTTCCTACTGCTAACTCTCCAATTTTGAATGCCTAAAAGTAGATAGCGTGTCAGAGGATAACAAAATATTTAAAATTCATTCTCTAGGGAAGTGATATGTCAATCAAGACATTTCACTCTAAACCACAAATGTCAACCTCATGGTGGCGCTACAGTCAGGGAACAAACAACTCCTCCGGGAACTGGCAACGTTTCTTGGAAATCCATCAAATAGTTATTAGATATTTCTGTCTGGACCAAGTGACCAACGGACAAACCGATACTGTCATCCCTAGAGTCAGGCTGCTAGCATGGCTAAAAATAAACAAAAAGAAGAATGAGTTTAGCTAATATTCAATCTAGACACAGAATAACTCTGTGTGAATGGAGCATTGCCCCCATCTGGTAAGCCTCTAACTTCAAGCACATCAAGGCTGGGGGCTGATCCAAGTCCCAAACTCACATCCCTGTGCATGAGGAAATCAAATCAGTTTCATTGCATGGCACAGAATTCCAGCCTGGGATAGCAGTAGCCCTGTTATAAAATATGACAGATTATACTCTTTGCTCCTGAAATGATTTTTCCTCCCATGTCCCATTCCACTCTTCAAGTCAAGGCGGGGACATATTTTTCCATTTATTACAGTGGTCCCCTGAATGACAAATCAGGGCCTCTTTGCCGCCTCTCCAGGGTTGAGAGAGAGTGCTGCTGCTGGAAATAGGAGCAAACAAATGCCATCATGACAGCCTGTAACTCTCAAAATGAAAACTCCTATTTTGACATACTGTGACAAGCAATCGCCCAGACCAGACTCTTTTTAACCTCAATCAATGGGGACAATGCACAAAGAATTTCTGAGGTCGCTCAAAAGAATCGCTAATGAAAAACTAAGTGGAAGTGAAATAGCCACAAAGCCATGTGGGGTCTCATTGAAGCTCATCGGAGGTGAACTGAAAGAGGGGTGTTGAGGAGGGGATCGTGGAATAAGCTGGAAGGAGGGTCCGGGGGGGTGTGTCGAAGGCAGCAGAGGCCTCATTCAGAGCTCTTTATCCCAGCTGTCCCCTGTCTTGGTTTTCTTCAGGCCCAGCCAGCCATCGCTGTTGCCACCATCATAACTTTCAATCAACTATTTAACTGCAGAATGGCAGGGCTGACGTGTGTGTGTCTGAGGGTTCGTCAGGACAGAAAGTGATTTCTAATAAAAGCCTCAAAAAGAGGAGTAGGTGGAAGAAAAACAAAGAATATTTATAATGACTTAAACAATATTTTTTTCCAAGTACGGTATTGATGTCTGATATCGGATTATAAAGATGACTAACACAAACTGCCTCCCAAAAGTATAAACAGGAGGAAAACAATACAAGACCTGATGGCGCAGAGAGGTACAAAAATAAAAATAAGAGAGGAAGCTCATCATTGACATACAGGTAAACAGCTACGTCCTGGCTGCCTGATTTGGTATTCTGATAAGTCTGTTTGAGACTAAAGCAGAACAGATTCAAGCAGGCTGTGGCAAGTACAGCAAACAAGCACATACAGTAAGATGGGCCAGATAATATTTCTGCCGTCTAAATCTGCCTTTTATTCTCTAACAGCACAATGACAACTGCTGAACTTGTCCAAACCTGCTCCGTCCAAGTAACATCCTGAAGGCCATCATGACATACATCAGAATAAATATGTTTATCTGAAACAACAAAAGGGTTTTCATGGTGCACATATTTGTTGTTTTTTTCGCAAGGTGGCTTCTATACCAAGGTGACAAGGATCCAGTGCTAGACGAAATACATGGAGCAGCAGGGAGAAGAAAGAAAAGTGGAAAAAAGTTTTGATTTCTTTACTGCTTGCCTGCAGTTTGATGCAGACTCATCCGCCCAAATCATAAATTTACAAGTTCAAATCTACAATAAAACAAAATACGGCTTCTCCTGTCGAGGGGTGAAAGAGGAGAGCAATTGGAACCCCATCATTTCACTTGATATGTCTGACAGAACAGCTGTGGAGCACCAAATGAAGAGGAGATGGTGGAGGAGGAGGGGGGTCTTTCCACACGACTTGACTCCTCAAAAGAAAAAGAGAAAACAGAGCAAGACTAGAGAAATGAAGGAGGCTTAGTACGAGGGGTTGCGCAAGACAAACACTTCCCACTGTGGAGCTGAAATGTTATTGTAAGGTCACTTGTAAGGTTCCAGCGAGGCGGACCCTCACCCCCAGCATGGACTGTGAAGTTTTAACACTGTCTAGTGTCATCACATGCTTATTTAACATCAAACCACCTTCAATTAACCAAAATCTCAAATTCATTTGCCAGGCAAATCCTGCAAGCCAGACCAGGGAAGCACACAAAGTTGATTACCATGTGAATGGTGACAGTCTGGCACCTCCATGTGCACTTTGTAAGCAGCCACATTGGTTTTGTGAAGGTTAACAGGAGCAAAAGGAATTCTATTTAATTGAACCCAAATCCATTGAGCAAGCAGGAAGAGTGTGTGTGGTCCGAAAACAATCCCAGAGCCAACTGCCCAAACAAACTAATGAGCTTTGCACACACACAGACCTTCGTATGATTCAATAAAATTTCCTTAAATAATAAAAAAAGGGGGGGGTTCTCCTCATCTGCATCCAGGCATTAGCATACAGCTGAAAATGACAAATACTGGAAGCAGACAATGGTTTGTTGAAATTCCACATGAATGCTAATTGAAGTGGCCATTAAAGTCAGTCAATGAGGGGAGTGTTGCTCACAGGGATTATATGACCCTGCTAAAGTAAACACCAACTGACCTCCATTATGACTACTTATCACAGCTACAGCCCTTTCCTTTCTTTCCCCTTCGGAGGGGTGAAGTCTGACACATTCCTCTCTACGAATGTTTCCTCCTGAACTGACAGGGTCAGCAGTGTGTGCTGATAGATGTGAAACATGGATTGTTTTAGCGGTGGTAACATTATTTCCGTGATAGAAACAGAGGGATCATAGCAGGAGGAATATTACTTCCACCTGGTTTAGAGGAGAAGGAGGTGGAGCAGGAATAGTTGTTGGTATACCTCTGAGGTTTTCCAAATTGCCCTGTGCTCCTTGGATGTCTCATTATCATGACTTTTCTCAGGGTAATTTCAGCCTGCTTAATAAAACACACGCATATATTCAGGCGCACAAAAGCAGTGCTCATTCACTCTCGTAACTTCTTCTCACGCACCTCTAAACGGCAGCGCCTCAGTAAAGAGAGTCCCCCGTCTACTGTGAGCTCTAATAGATGGCAAATAAGGCTGGTCTACAGGGATGAGGAGTGTTTAAAATGAATTGCTGCTGCCCTGTCTGACCTGTGGGACCGCCACACGTAATAATCCATCCATTGTTCTATGCAAATGGACCCAGACTTAGTAAATAGGGGCTAGGGAGAGTTGAGAAAGGCTGGGTGGGAGTAAAGGTCAGCTCATGCCTTGTTTTAACGACAGCACATTAACTTAACTCACTTCCTTTAACTTTACACTGGTAATAAATGGGAGGAAATGCAGAAAGAAGCAGGGAAAAAAGAAAGGGGACATGTGTAAGGAGGGGCGACAGACAGTGGTGATTGTCTGGTTTGGAAAACACAGAAAATTGGAAGTGATGCGTTTAAGAGTTGCGCAGATTAGAGTTGAAGCGGAAGACGAGAGATGTTTGACTTTTCTTGAGTTCCACTGCTTGTTGTGGGCTGAAAAACAAAGCATAACTTGAAACTGAATTTACTTCTAATACCTAAATGGAGCTTTAAAGTGTGAGTTGGGCAATACAGTAGCACAGCCGAGATTTTTCAGCGTAATTCTTTCTCCTTTTCTTCCCCCCTTCGTCTCACCAGCTTGGCCCACGAGCCAGAGCACCACTGTTACACCTTCTTACTATTCAGGAGCTATTTAAAAAATAAGAGGACTTTGGGGCATTTGGTTACTGAGAAACTAGACTCATTACGGTTAAAGGAAATGGAAAACTGTCTGGGAGCCAAATGGCCTTGTGATTTTAAAAGCCCTTGGCATACAATTTATCTCATAGTACCTTCTTGTTATGAAACCATGATGTAACTCTGCTATAAAATGTATATTTTCCAACAGGGTTGCAAAGCAGTTTGCATGCTTTAAACTTCACCGGCTGGCTCCAGAGGTGAAGTAAACATGTGTGTGGTGCTGGAAAACCGGAATAAAGCAGAGTCGCAAACATGCTCAAAAAGACAGACTGTATTTGATGCCTGTTTCTAATTAAAATGCATCAAAACAGTAATATTCAGTGCATGTGTGTTCATTGTTCGCTACTCCTGGTGCATAACTGACACACCTGGTGCCTCTCTGTTTCTCCCAGGGTGCATTTCTGCAGATCCACATGTCCAGGCTACAGCATTAGTGGAGCCCAGTGGTCCCCGGGCCTGTCACCACATTAGAGGCTCTGCTGGGACACATCACTGAGCACCTCGTCCAGCTGCTGGGGGTGGCTGAGCACTAGAGGGGGAGGAAAGAAGGCGCTGGGAGGAAGGAAGTGCGGGGGTTTCTGG
>JAPMOB010044559.1:0-18217 GCA_029875015.1 Lepomis gibbosus | reverse complement strand
CACACACACACACACACACACACACACACACACACACACACACACACACACACACACACACACACACACACACACCTTTCCTCCATGCTTCAGCCTCCTTTAGTTGCTCAGCAGGGGGACTGTCAAATAAGCTCAGTACCATTTCTTTACTGTGCTGCTCTATCATGCAGGATATCTCTCCTGACACAGAGCTGTCATGGCCTTCAGGGCTTAAAGATGGCAATGCAAAGGAGCAAAAAGTGGAACAGTAAAAGCAAGCCCCTCATTTCAGTGCATGGATGCTGACGTCTTTATGTGCTGTCGTGGGCGAGAGCACGGTCGTACGTGTGGAAATTTCTGTAGACATGCCTTTAGATGATTCATGGTGTTAAACAGGAAAGCACAATACCCTAATTTTAATATGATAACATTACTGGTGCCATTTTTTTTAAAGATGGCGGAGGTCAGACTATTTCATCACCATAAATAAAGGAATAGCTATGAAGCTGCATGTTTAATTCTCGCTCTTAAATGGATTCTGTTGTCTGAACACAGCAACATTGAACAGCCTGTGGTAGAAATACCTACTGAGATGTGAAAATGACAATATTTAGGTAAATAAGCTTAATTGCTTTCTTGCAGAGAGTCAATCACAGTCCAGGAAAATAACCAAAAAATAGTCTGAACTCATGTTTTTGTAGGGATTAAACAAACAAGATATAGTTAACATTGAGTTTTAGAGCTGCTGGCAGGTGGTTTTTGTTATCTTTGGACTAAGCTTTCCTCAGTTTTCTAGTCATTATGTTAAGTTAAGATAACATATTGCTGACAGTAGTTTCATATTTACTGCACAGATATGAGAGCGATATCAAACTTGTTATTTAATGCTCAGCCAGAAAGCGCATAGATGCATTTTCGAAAGTTTTTACATTAATTGGTCAGGTATCCAAAAACAGATGTTCCCATCATTCATTACTGACCTTGGAAATATTATTGTAGTTTCACAAAATACTCTTTCAGCCACATTGTGCAGATGGAGTTTGTTCAGTTCATTGTTCAACTCCTCACTTTAATCACCTGATTCAAACTGATCCATCTCCATAACATCTGAGCAAACTGCATTTGCTGTTAAAGGCTATGTGATGTAGCGGGAAGCTCTGGAAACTGTCCAGATCTTTTTACAAATCTGGAAGAACCCAGAATTGAATAAGCCTCTTGGATGTCTTCAAGTATGACCTGGATGACTGAGAAACTTCAGAGAGATCTTTTTCTTTCTGTTACTCAAATGTGTACATGTTTCCAGATAATTTACTACATCACACATAAATGACAAGCCATTAATTTTTTAATCACTTTTAAAGAGGTGGTATTATGCTTTTTGGCTTTTTCCCTATCCTTTATTGAATTATATATCTTTTTTGTGCGTGTAACAGGTTTGCAAAGTGAGAAACCCCAAAGTCCAGCCCAAAGGAAGTTCCCATTTCCCACAGAAAGCTGCGCTCTGAACAGCTCGTTTGTAGTTCAGCCCTTCACTTCCTTTACTTGTGACATCACAATGAAAACGCGTCATAAAGCTTGCCAAGCGGCTAGCGGGGGTCAGGCATGCCCTCAAACCAAACTAGTCTGAGCGGAGGCCCTTTGGCTCGACTCCTCTTTCTTTGGGTTTTCATTGTAGAAATGTTGTAGGCCTACCTGTACCTGCTTCCAGGTAACCTACTTTTTTCGTATCACCTCACCTCCGTTGAGGTTCAAAGTGAATTGAGGGATACTAAAATGTAATGTGATAACACGACAGACTGCCGATTGGTCAGAGAGAATATTCACTATTCACTGCATCATCATTGCGTGCACCAGACAGAGGCTAGCAATAGAAAGGTTTATATTTTACAGTTTTCGTATGGAATTTCATCACTAAATCCACTTCTGAGAAGTTTTGAGGTGAGAAGTGATGGCGGAACAAAAATGTGCATGAAAGTTTGAGTTGAGGAAGTTGAGGAGCTCCGCAAGTGGCTGCGGGGGAAGCCTGTGCCAACCCGCGGGAGGAGCGTGTGAGGCCGGCCAGTCGCCACTCATAGAGCCCTCTGCTCCCGCCGTCACACAGACCGCTGTAGCAACAACAGCAGAGGAAAACACAGCTGGAAGTTTTTCATACTGCTTATCTGTCTTTACATTCTGAGGAATGTTGAAACGTTTTAAACGTACACTGTATATTAGGAGCTGTGCGGATTGCTGGTATGTGTATCGCATTGAACATTACGTCGCAGCAGTTGTGTGTGGCGTCGCTATCTCTGGGTACTATCTGCAATGGAAAACGGAGCAGTGCCGAGCAGAGTCGAGTCTATCGATGTGCGCTATGGAAGCATTTTTCGGCAAGGCAGCATAGATCGTCACAACACCGGCAACAGATCAACGTTCATTCAGTAAATTATAGTCCCATTTAGAACAAAATAGACCATAACAGAGCTTCAGGACGGGATTATCTATGATTGACAAGTTGTTACCATGGCACCCTGTCAATCAGGCTGGAGTGACTCCTATCCATGGCACTAGGAGTTGGCTGTTTACTTTCTCTGGTGAATAAATTTAGTTTTAAGACCATTGTTGCTAGACAAAATTGTCAGCCCTGTTAAAAAGACAGTAAACATGAATTACAGATGCACCTAGCTCAGCAAGCTTGGTAGCTCCACACACGGCTGTTAGCTCCACTGTCTCGTCCCAAAATGGTCACGTCTGGTGCCGCTGGTTGCAAAAAGTCAACATGGCGGCGCCCTGTCGGCCTAACTTGAGTCTTGGCAGTCCATAAACCAACAGGTGACGTCACAATGATTATGTACACTTCTTATATACAGTAGATAAAGATACAGAAATTTATCTTTGGGTTTTAAACTGTTGGTTGGGCAAGTCTTGGACTTGATGACAGACATGTTTCACAACTTTCTAACATTTTATAGACCAAATGGATAACTGATTAAACATAAATATAATCAATAGATTAACTGATAGCTTTGAACACTTTGAAGATCTGATTTAGTTATTTATTTTCTCAAGTGAATTAAACATTAGATGCCCATTGAGGAAGAGAGTGAGTAAGGGAGAGGGGTGCAGCAAAACCGGGGTTAGAGTGATGAGAAAGAGAAGAAGAGCTCAAGACATGGACATGGTGAGTAAGTGAACTATGAACTACCCTCAGCTCTCCAGTTCTTGCTGACACTGATGAATACCTGAGGAATGCGACACAGTTGAGAGCTTGGCTACGCCGTCATTAACCTTGTGAAACCTCAGCCTGCGCTGGTGATTAACGACATCCCATTATGTTCTATTAAACGGCAGCAGAGGAGGGTCTCCTCTCTCATTCCAAAACAGCACATTATTGCCAAGGAACTACCTTCCCTGGGCAACATTCTCCCACGGGGACCAGAGTATTAAAAACCCAGGTCCCAGCATTATATATCTGCTAAGAAAGATTTGTTTGCAAGTTGCAGAAAGACCCAATGTGGCCTAATGTCCTCTGACTACTGCTTCTTTGCGTTCCACTTACATGTTTCCCCTCCCTGTCTTGTTCAAAGGTCTGTTATTGTTTATTACAATAGAACTCAGAGGAGTCCCCATAGAGGGCTCAGTGATAAGCAAAATACTCTGACACAGGAAGGAGGCTTTTACCATATGAAAGGCAGGGGAGACAAGAAAGAGAGAAAAATGAAGAGGGGAAAGGGAAATGGATAAAGTGAGAAAAGATAGAGGTGCTGGGACGGGGTGGAGATACGGGGAGTGGAGAATGTGTATGTGTGTGTAAGAGAGAAAGAGAGAGAGGGAAGAGAGACTAGGGCGGGAGGGGAAGATAAAGGCAGAGCTGTATTCCCTGATGTGGCTGCTGTGTGTTGGCTCTTTGCAGCTCCTGCTCTAAGGATTACTGCATTTACACTTCAGCTTAAAAATAGCCCCCGTGATAATTTATTTAGCTGGAGCACGCCATCCAGCATTGTGTTCCCAAAGAATAGTTTCCCCCCCTGTCTGAGTCTCTTCCTCTCTCTTACTTTCTCTCCCTACATTTTAGCTGTGATGTTATCTCCCTCTTCGTATTCCTTCCTCTTAATCTCCCACTCCCTAAGAAACTTGCCTTCTCTCTCTAAAAAAAAAAAAGACAAATAAACAAGTGGCTATGTTTACCTGCACAAAACCGGCTGCTGGTTATATTTCTTTCATAATCATATTTGTGCTGCTAAATTGGTTACATGAGCCTCTGGTACCCTTTGACTCCTAACAGTCCGTAACACAATACTTATTCCTGAAGTATTGGACCCATAAGGATTTGGGAGTTTAAGTTTGCACAGACAGCAAATAACAAAAATAAAGAGCTAGATGTTGACATGTAATAGTAATCTGTTTATTAGAATAAACCAGTTCTGCTAATCTGGTGCCAGATGCATAAAGCTCTGTGTATGTTCACAACTAAAACTAAATGCACAAAGACAGGAATATACACCCACTCATATTTATAAACATTTGTATGCAGGGTTATAAATATAAATAAGAAACTGAGCACATGAGCCTGAATTTAACTCCCACAGCCAACTATATCGTTGACAAGTAACCATCATCAGATATTTTCATAAATACTGTTAATATGCATCCATTTGAAATGCATGATGAAGGTCACTTGAGCGAACCATAGCTATTCAATTTGTTTACCAAGACTCAATGGTGTGTGGGAGATGATTTTTTTAATCAGATTGAATGCAGGTATGCAGAGATCACTTTTCTTGACTCGCTCCCACAGTTAGCTGTGGACATGAGCATGGCGATAATCATCTGTTCGCTTATCAATACCTCTCTCTACTCTTCCAGTCTTTAGACACATAGAAGCACAATTTTGTCTTCAAACAACACCAGACCAGCTGTCATTACGTGTGGCTGTGGCCATTTTAGCCCCTTTATTTTGAATTTATCACATGTACCTGTAAACCGCATCTTAGTCATCATCATCATCAATTGTCAGAATAGTTCACAGCACAAAAGGTAAGTAAAAAATAAAATTAAACACAATTGAGAAAACAAATGTAATTGATTATTAATCCTTTAGTGCACCTTTGATTGGCATATTCACAATTGCTGTGTAGACTGCAAATCTAATCCGTTTGGCTGAATTAGATGATAAACTAAACAAGTAATGTTTTGTTATTTGATTCTATTTTTTACACATTTACATCCAACTCTACTACACTATATAACACACAGCCCACTGTAAAAACACTTTGTCCCTGAGGTGTGTATATTCTTCTGTTATAAATAACTGTTTATGTGCGAGTAATGAGGTATGCATGCGTTTTTGTGCAAACTCAGCATTCATACATTTGACCACTGATTTCTAAAGATCACACTGTATGTTTGGCCTACTTACTCCAACCATGTTATCACATTCAGATGTTTAGTTACTTATGAATGTTTCACACAGTGTAACAAAAACTACCAGACATGAGTGAAATTAGTGTTACCACAACACTCTTGATTCTAGGACAAGCTCCTAAGCCAATGATATACGGCTCAAGTGAAGAAAGCAAATCTATTACCACAGTGCAATCCAATTTGCCCTTGGGATATGCTTGTTGAGTGTACTTTGAGCATACTTGAAGGAAACGATCCCCCTCAAGTCGCTCATGCGGCGATACGGTGGCCTATCAAGACTGGAACAGGGCATGTTCAAAGTCAACAGCACTTACACATAAGATATGAGAGGCCTTCAAAGAGCAGGGACAAAAAGGCTTGCTATTTTGGAAGTGAGTGCTTCAGTAGCTGAGGTTAAAGGGGATCATCACTCTTCGTGGCACAGCGAATCTCATTTTCCGCAGAAATGTGATGACTCGACAGCAGTGATGTAGACGGTGGGAACCGGGAAGAGGGGCTCACAATGAGGAAGGAATCACAATGTATTCCACTCAGAGCTTTCTCTATTCTGTCTCTCTGTCTGACTTTCAACCGCAACCCTGAGAACTATTGGTGTGTAATGATGACCTCACATGGCGCCATGGCTCTTAAACACTGACAACTCTTATTTCCCTTTGTGAGGGTATCTTATTTCTCTCTATAAGGTTTCTGCTCTTCTGCCAACAGTGGGCAGGTCTGTGGTGAGATGGCAGCACTGCAAACTCTGAAATCATTCATGACAAAGTAGAGGCAGAGGAACAGAGCTGCTTTCAGGAATAAAATTACGTTTTATTTTAACATGTTTAAATAATGAACACTCATGTAGATCTAACATTGGCTGTTAAAGCTCTGCCTTCCCCTAATTTTTGCTATTGTTGCTGAACCTGTCGAGCTTTCCAGCACACATGCAGTTTACATTGATGAGTGGATTAACTGCTTGAAAGTCTTTGATATCAGGAAGAGGTAGACTAGGTAGATCGATTCGATTTTGTTGGCTGAAATGACAAACCTCCCTTGCTACGTAAAAACAAAACTACTGCAACAAAAATGTATTTGGTGGTTTAAACATCTTTATTTTATGTGATTGCAATTTTATAAAAGAATAAAAGACTTATTATACGCAAACCGCTCTAGAAGAAAACCTAAGACATTGTCTTTATGTTTTCCTCAATTTCCATTTAATATGACTCATGCATCCATTCTGTCCATGAGGGCACCACTGATGGCATCATTATCCTCGGTCACACAGTGACAACTTAAAGAAGCAGCTTTTAGCATTTGCATACAGTTGCCAAAGGTGCAGTGTTGAAAATATATATATGATCTCTTCTTAGTCTAATGTAGGAGATGCATTAAAGAAGTGATAAAGCCCTCATAATTCTCTTTGGAAAGCCTGTGTGTACTAAGAAGATACACCTTGGTGGAAGTCCAAAGCCTTACTCTCACAGAAATAAGCAATCACCATGAAAAGAAAATTTAATTTTCCTCTCTACTGAAAACTTTTGGAAACACTTTAATTCCCCTTGAGTGGATCTGGGATTTCAAGTTTAAACTAATTTGCTCGTCTGGTAATTAAATAAGAAGTCAATTATACAAACAATTAGTTCCGCCGGTGAATGCAAGCTAGTAGTACTTCTTTGAGTGTGATTTTCAGTGTGGAAGTGCTCCTGTGTGCATACAGTATGTGCATGTGTTCTGATTGTGTTTTTTTTGCGTGGGTGCTGTGAGAGGGATAGCTTTCTTTGAGATTGCACAAGAAGTTGTTGTTTTTATTTTCTGGGAATAGGAAAAGCAGATAATGCAGGCACATCTTCCCACATTCTTATCCATGCTTAGTGCCAATACAACACACAATAACGAGACATTTCTAATATCAAGTAGGAACAATGCAGAAATGTGTGGATATTTACATTAGCTAAATTTAGATTTTGCCATACCTACACCTGTCAGTTTAGAAATTCACATTACTCTCACTGCTGCTGCTTTAACATGATTGAAAAGCAACTCTGACACACCTCAAGGAAGGAGAGGATCTGAATCTGTAGTGTCATCAAGCAGTCTTGAGTTGCTCTGTAAGTTAAATATTCATGAATATGCGAAGATTGCAGGTAGAAAATTCTGTTGTTTTTTTCTTGAGACAAACGTGCATTAGATCATTTGAGCAGATAAAATTCATTGGATTTGAAATCTCAAATATTTGGATAAACTTACTGTCTGTGAAGTTCAATGTTCAAAGTGGGTTATTTTTTTCGAAAGTACATTTTGGCGTTACCACTCTCACTCAAACCGCCTCATCTATAGTACCGCTGCCTTGGCTTATCTATAGAGTTCCCACAGTGAACAACCCCAAGACAACAGAAGCAAACATGTTGCATTCAATTTGTGAAGGAGGAGAGTGAAATACAGATAATGATAGCAACAGAATATAACTGCAACAAAGTGAGTAACTCCAGGCAAAGGGGAAGCATTATGTTCCTTACTCAATAGACATGTTTTGTAGCTGCAGTGCCACAAGAGACATTGACTATGGTCTATGATTATATATTTTGCCGTGTACAAGTGTCGGGCCAGTTGTCAACAGTTCTGCCATCGTGTCAAACATGTCTCTTACAAAGATATCTACTGAAATCAGCTTGCTAACCTGCTAGCCCCGGACTGTGATGTGGCTGTTCTTGCTATTAAGGTCTTGCTAAAACTGAGCTAAGCAAGCTATAATGTAAACTACAGGCTGATGCCACATGTGAAGTCTATAAAATAGCAGTGATATTTTGACTGTGTCTCAGAGTTTCAGGAGTTTGGTTGAATTATGCGTATTCTTGCCCTGCTGCTGTAGTAGTAGTTGGCTTTTTATATATTGTTTGGTTCACTCTCACTGCTCTCATTACTGTCATTGCAGCAGCAGGCAGCAATGTTAATGTCAGACTGCACACTACCTGCCCAGCACCCAACAGCAGAAAGACAGAGACTATCTGGTGAACACAGTGGAACATTTAGCAGCTCTTTATCTCAGGAGTTAGTGGACACAGAGCAAAAGGGAGAGTGAGAACTGGATTTACATTTGCCATGCAGCCAGAAACACAACTCCAAATGAACGCTGATGTTGCCCTGTCTGCTGGATATCTAAAAATCCAGCTGTTTGCTAAGACATTTGCCATAACAACTTTATAAGGTTATAATATGTCAGTGTTTTCAGCTTGCCAAAAAAAAGAAGAAATCAATGAAACATTTACCATTAAAAGCAGATGTCTCTCACTAAGGGCAATAATTCAATTGAATTAATTATCTACTTTCAGTAGAATAATCGTGTGATGATGTGGTATGTTTTGTTTTTTTATTGTTTTACAAAATTATTTCAAGAAAATGGTAATTACAAGAACAAGTTTTCCACAAGTAAAAAACTTGTGGAAAACATCCCACTGCATTGAAAATGAGGGGGTTTTGCCATATTGTGACATAGATTGATATCACAAAACTACTCTTATTAGTATAATGATATTGATTGTAACTAAATTACCCAGTTAATTTGTTTTAAAATATGAATTAGAATCATAACTACTCCTTTTGACAAACAGTCTACTAACTGGACAGTATGAGACTACAAAACTTGCCTAATCATTAAGTAGAAAAACAATGGTAAAATACGGCCTTCAGCATATTTTATTTCTATAATATCTGCCAAAAAACTACAGCAAAATTGAATGCCAACTCTTTACCCCTCACTGGAGTTTAGAGTTAGCTAAGGTAGAGTACTGTCTTCACATGCTGACACTAAAAATCTTCCTACCAGGCCCTTACACCATCACTGCTTCAAAGTAAAACACCTGAAATAATCGTGTATTCTGTGCGTGTTGCACACCCCTGCTGACTTTGTAGCATTAAACGTGTATTTACCAGCTGGGGGTCTGAATACATGACGAGGCTCCTGGATTCCCAGCGGGACCATACCTGCCACCGATACACTGCATCGCCCTTGAGCTAGACACCTTAACCTTAGCACAGCACACATTCGGGTATGCATCGCATCAAGCCGGCTGTGTGTAAATGGATATAATGTTAGTGTCAGGGTGTCTAGGTCCCAGTGGACACAGAGGGGGCATCTGCAGGCAATGAAGGAACCATAAGATGAATATTAATCATCATATGTGCTTAAGATCTGGGGAGAGACTCTGGAGATTGTAGTTAAGTATTACCTATGGGAAATCTATACATTTATTAGCCATCAATATTGCCATATCTACTACAGCAACAGGGCGCCATCGTACACCCTCTACAGTTGTTAGAATTTGTTTGTGTGTGCATGTGTGTTCAAATTATATGCACATTACACTGTGTGTGACAATATTATTCTTACTGTGCGATCAGATACTGATGCTCTTTGGTGTGTGTCTTTGCAGGGCAAGCTAGTCTCTCGATAACATACTTTCCAGTGCCCACCTGTAGGTTTATAATAGGCCTACGACTGGGTCAATAGACATCGAGAACACAGAGGGAGGTTAATGTGAAGCAGATAGTGTATCTGCCTCACTGCTGGCAAACATAAGTATTGTTTGCCAGATGCATTAGGCACACAGTCAGTGAACGATGCTAGCTGAAAGAACTGCAGAAACAAATCCATTTGGAGATCAGACATCATACACACTTGAGGTATGTTCTGTGTGAATTACATGATACTTGAAGAACCTCTTAAGGGCCTCTTATAATCAAGCACTCTTCTTTTTCTTCAAATCAGAGAGCAGTTAGTCCTGAATCTTAATCAAGTATCTTCCCTCAGAATTCAGGCATCAGACACATTAAGCTGTGAAGAGAAGGAGATCCAGAGCAGGGGTTTTTAGACTGTGGGTCTCCCCTCACACAAAGCTTGGAGAAAGACACCCGCCGAGTGTATTTACTTAGTTTCACAAAAATATAGCCTAATATTGCTGTTAGGGTTTCAATTTTTATTGATTGTGAATCTGATTATGATTCTACTTATCAAATCTGGTTCTTATTGAATCCCATTTCTGAGTCCAACCACTTCACCACAAATCTTGTCACTGCTCTGTGACGTTCATCCACTTTCTCCTTGCTCATATTCCCCTTCATGGCTAAAGTGAAAGGAGTTTCTCTACTAGAGGGGTGTCTCTGGGGACTCAGTTGGAATCATTTGTAGACATCATTCAATAACAATATAAAAGGTGAATGTCAGCTCACCTGTGTTTTGTACCTGAGCGTGAGACATTGCTACTGTTAGCGTTAGCTGTATCTGGGGCATCAGTGTAGCTGGGAGACTGCAACACATTGTACAGGGTGCATTCCTTTAGAGACGCGTTGAGGTAAATGCTCTGTCATATTGGAGGTGCCTCCTCCCTTGCATGAAATATCCTTACTGCAGGTGTTGCATTGTGCTGTGTCGTTATCTTTTTTAGTGGAGCCCAGCCAAACTTTTGAGCATTTGCTGCTGTCCGCCATGGTCCAGGAATGTCAACAAAGTGTTATCTTTCTTGACGTACTGTCTAACAATGACGTTAGGTCGGTGTAGGAGGTCATGGCAGATAAGTGGAACCTTTATGAACTGTAACATTTATGAACTGAAATATGCAAAAAGTAAGGAACCGATAAGCAAAATTGAAATGGATGTATCTTATCAAATCCATGGTTGTTGAAAATATTGCACCGATTAAAATTTGGAACTGGTTCTTGATACCCAGCTCTAATTGCTATTTGACATAACTTGCAGACTACACCAAATATATGTCAACTGTCTGGCCTAACACATTTATTAGTGTCTGACTCTGAGAAAGTGGAAAAAACTGTAAAATTCCTCAAAACTATATCTCTGTATATTTCTTTAAACAAATAACACACATTTAGGGTATTCAATGTAATCTCCTTTTTATAATTATTATTTTTGACTTCAATTCACTGAGCCTCCCCTGAAACTGTTTGGAGCGTGCTTGGGATTTGAAAACCTCTGATCTAGAGAAACAAGGTAGGTCAGAGAGAAATGTTTCGGACCAACAAGGCACTTCATTTTTAACCTGGTTCCAAACCTGTTAATTTGCTGGCTACATACTCAGGCCTGATGGTGCACTCATTGACCGGTGTTGCTCTGGTTTAGAAAAACAACTAACCAATCAATGAGAGCTTTAAAGGTGCAATTAAGATTGTTGATGTCATCTTTCTGTTGCAGAGCCATAAATACTGCGACAAAAATGGTGACAAAAGGATAAAATTAACATAGGTATACAGACTGACTTTAGTTAATTTATAGAAATTTCAGGAAATTGTGAAAAATGGCCATTACAATTTTTTGTAAGGTCTTATGTCAAAGATACAGTATTCAGTATACAGATGTATATCATCGGAGCACATAACTGAATGTCACTACACATTGAAGTAAAAGTACAGTATTGATGTACAATCAAGTCTGGGATTTCCAAATTTTAGGGACAAGTCAACCTGGCCTTTGGTGTTGTCAATTTTTTGAGAGCACAAAGGCTAAATGCCATGGCCATCAAACAAAACAATGATTTTACATCCACAGAAATGATTAATTTATCGTAAGGGTTAAGGATGATTTTATTTTTATTCTAAGAGGGCATGGTGGACATGGCCTTCATGGCCTCTATTTAATTCTTTCTCTGTGTACAATACAATTACAGTATATGTATGCATTGCTATAGGAGAAGTTTGGTAAAATGAGTTGTGTAACCTCTGTAAAAAGCTGCACATTTTTACATATCCTGCAGAGACTGATGCCTTAAAAAACACATGGGACCTAAAGTATGTCACAAAAGCGAGTACACCCCTCATATTTTTATAAATATTTAATTATATCTTTTCATTTGACAACACTGAAGAAATGACACTTTGCTCCAATGTAAAATAGTGAGTAAATTTGCTGTGCCCTCAAAATAACACATCACATAGCCATTAATGTCTAAACCGCTGGCAACAAAAGTGAGTCAATTTACACTATTATACAACCTGTACACTCACTACTTTACATTGTAGCAAAATGTCATTTCTTTAGTGTTTGCACATGAAAATATATATTCAAATATTTAAAAAAATGTGAGGGGTGAACTCACTTTTGTGAGATACTATATTAAATAGAGAAATTCCCTTTTAAATGGGGTTAGTGGAAGGCTGCAGAAGATGTTATCTACATACCAAAGCAAGACTGTAGACTGAACAGATTACTGAAGGAAAGTGTTACACGAGAACACACTGATTGGACTGAAGTGCTCCAGCATTATTCTTGCTGCTTTTGCACTGAAGAGGAGTGAAATAGTTATCATATTCATCTGTCCTCCATTCAACAGGTAGGCTTTTTGTGTAAATAGAGAACTGCAGTCAAGTTCTGTGGCACAGTCTACATGTGTAGGAGGAAAACAGACCACTTTTGCTCAAGTACTTGAATATAATGTGCAGCAACCATTTTTATTTTAAACCAAGACTGGTCTCTTTGGGAAGAGAAAGTGGAGAGAGGAAACATTTGCACAAATGATGACTAATTGTCAAAGCCTTCTTCACGCACGCCCTGCAAATAAACGTGTCACCTGTTTTCACCGCCTACTTGACACTGAGTAATCACACAGTGAGAGACATCTGCCATGTTACTGGATGGCAGCGTTGCCTCCTACATCCATCTCAGCCAATTGGGAGAGACGAACTGAGTACCACAGGAAGTACTGAGGGATTATGACTGACCGTTTCAACACAATGGGAAACACCAGATGTTGTAGAAAGCTCTTTGTATAAACAATTTAACAAGCATGCAGTCTGATTCCTGACACATCAATGAGCCATCCTTCTTTATTTTTTATTCCATTAAGGAGGCAGGATAAGCAACATTACCCCAAACAGTGTTTCTTGTCTTGGCTGTGGATGTTATTTTAGTAAAATGTGTCATGTATAGGAGAACACCTGCTATGGGCACAAATAATGTACTGACTGTTTGCCAAGTAGAAAGAGGAGGAGAAAAAAAGAGTGAGACTTTAGACAGAAAACCAATATCATGGCAAAGAAACAGACAAAGCAAGGAAGGAAGAACCTAGAGACATGGGGATGTGAAAGAAAGTATGGATGAAACAAAGTAATAAAGGACTGAGGCAAAGTGGGAGACATACAAAGCATGAGAACAAGAGAACAGGCTCAGTATAGCATTTGAAAATGTGTTTAGCTAATATGTGGGCTAGATGGTTAGGGTAAAATTAAACAACAAACGGAACACCAGAGAAGTAAAGAGAATCAAAGAAAGTGATCCAGTGTCTATGTAGTGCATGTTTCTATGTCTTGTTGCAGAAAACTCCACCCATCAAGTACTCTATGTAGGTTAAAATAAACACAGAATAATTTACAAGTGCTATTTGACCCAGGTTTGCAGGAGAGTGAGCTATATCAATTGGATGGGATGAAATTCAGGTACGCTGGATATGAGCCAGTGCTCTAATGAAGGGCTATTATACTGTATATCCTTCTGTTAACAACCCTGGCTTTCCTGCTTCTCTAAGTGTAAGTTCTAGTCTGACTGAAGTGCTGACAGAAATGAAAATATATTTTTCTGAAGCACCCACAGTATCATAATCGCTTTCTCCTCAGGTTAGCAATTACGCTAACCTGAGGACGAAGATAACTAAATGGCAGTGACAGTGGCCTGGAGCATAATTGTGCGAAGACGCAGAAATGGAACAGGTTACAGAAGTATTGATTATTCTAATTTATTCGTATGCACTTTAAAACATTCCCTGGTTTCTTTTGGCCACTTTGGGGCAGCAGAAGAAGCTGGAAACACAGCATTAATCACCTTATTGAGCATAGCGTTACTTCAGGCAGGCAATGAAGTCAAGCTCAGCTCACAATCCCAGAACCTTAGCTGATAGCAGCCGAAGTCAAAAAAGCCCACATCAGCTGACGGCTCACCTGATTCCCCTTTTAGCATCCATTGGCATACCTTAGTTAAGCAGCTTCAGTCTTCAAGCTGTTTTGCAACCCGCGCCACCCTAGCTCCTCCTTTCAGGCTGTGTCATTTCTGTTGTCATTGATGCCTGCTCTGTTCTGTATCTCAGGGGGGGCTCTCTGCCTCAGGCTTTTCATGTATGCACATGGATGGGCAGGGAGGACCCAGAACAGAGCCATACCACCAAACATTTCTTACTGCAGAGCAGAAAGCTGTCCTAACTGAAATAAAGTTGATTTGCTGAACGTGTTAGCAATCAAGCTGAAAAACACTAAAATGCTCTGTAGAGCTGCGGGGGTGGGGGTAGGTGGCAAGTTGGGGGACAAGTGTCAGGTGATCATTCTTTGTGGGTTACTATTATATTATTACTATTATATGAGCTATAGCTAATATAGACATATTGATTAGTGTATCCGCATTCTTTTTCTATTTGGAATTATGTTAAGACGGTGAAATGTAAATGTGTAATACCTAGCTGCAAAGGTGTTTTGGAATTTAAAATATCTTAACAAACATATCTCAAACACAAAATAAGACAAATGTAAATTGCTGCCTTGAGATTCCACTAAGGCAAAGGGGAAAGTGTGTAAACAGAATGAATTACCTTGAGAATTTGTGGGTTGAGGAATTGTTATTTAATTCAAAAAGCATAAACAAGCTAATCTAATTTGAATGTTATAAGGTGCTTTAATGCTGTGGTGGTGTATAATTACACCTCGTAATTTGCATTGGCAATTCTCAGGAGCAGAAAAGTTATAGCATTTTGCATTTACGTGCATATACCTTCATGCAACTATCCATGTGTGTGAGTTGAATGTTTGAGTTAATAGGTACTTGAAAACACAAGTGTTACTGGGATCCATGAGGCGGTGTATGAAAGGCAGCGAGCTAACAACATATGCTTGAATGCCTCTTTAAATGAATCATCTGTCTCAGGGAGAGGGCAAAAGGCACTTAAAAGCTAAATCTTCTTGGCCTGCTCTAGGCACAGACAGAAGTGAAGACAATTGTGTGCTAAACCCACCGTCGTTAAACAAAAGGATTTTATTCTTCATTACCGGCGGAGGGGAAAATGAGTTTGTCTTCATGGATCAGTGGTCGCAAGGCAAGCAGGTAGCTCGCAAACCGCCTCACTCTGACAACCAAATAACCAGAACAGCTTCAGAAATCAAACCAAATAACAAGCCAATCCCACACAGGACAAGGCCATCGCTGGCAAACTCACTGTGATTCAGCCTGTTAGTCAGTTAGAGGGAGTTGATGGACAAATACGCCTTATAGCCCTCGCCTCTTTATCTCCCTGTTCTGTTTAAGACTGTACTCATGTGATTGATGGCTGAATGCAGGTCTTGATTTGTAGGAGGTGAAAAGACAGGCGTTACAATGCCTGACACAACAGGAACAAAGAGAGAGGAGATGTAGATAGAAGAGAGGAGGAAAGAGGAGATGTGGAGATCCATTGTTAATCCTCGGCAGAGATGAACTGACATTTGTTAGTGCAGCAGAACACTGATGTCTGGTTGAATACTATAGTACACAATATGGTCTTGGCACAGCTTACTTAGTGGCATTATTCCAATTGTACAAAGTTACCATTTTACAGTCTGTCAAGAGCATCTGATATTTAAAAGGAATACAGCTTACATTTAGGGCTGACCCAAATGCTCAGGTGCTTTGAAGCTTCATTCGTTGCCACAGTGATCAATGCCAAAATCTGCATTCAAATGCTTCCTTTTATTGTTCAGGATTGAGTCTCGGGAGATATGTTGACCAGGCTTTGGTTTGTATGGCTACTTTGGTAGTGAGCAAATACTGAAGTCCATGTACATAATAGAAGAGGAATAATTGTATTTGCAGGAGCCATCGCCACTGATGTTTTGTGTATTGACTAGTTCCTTTTGAGGCATTTAGGTCTTTTCACTGCCATAGATGAAACACATGTTACTGCTGAAGGAGATACAAGTCTAAGAAGAGAAATGAACATGTCAAAGGAGACTGCTTGTTTGGCTTACAACTAGCCGTTGAATGTCATTAGTTGCTATCTTCCCTCTCAGTCCTCTTCCTCCATCCCCTCTTAACTTCCCTCAAATTCTGTTTGCATTTCCTCCTTTTGAAAATGTCCTTCCTTTTTCCATCAGCTCTTGTATTTACCCACATTCCAATTGCTATGTCATCATCTTATTTCCTTCCCACCCCTTTCCGTTGCCTCTTGTTTCCTCCTCAAGCTTTCCCCCTCCTTCCCTGGGGTCTGCAGTGTGTTTAAGACAAGTAGCTGGCAGGTAATTACTGTCACAGCTTAAAGATCTTAATCAAGTTGTAGATGTGATAGAGTCACAAGCCTAGGTGACTCTTTAAGGATCATTTACGGCACACGTCTCTCTGCACCACAGTAGAATCAACTGTGAACTCTTGTAAGATTGTGTACACACATTTGTGTGTGATTTTTTGTGCAGACAAGTACACACACACACACACACACACACACACACACACACACACCCATACACACACTAAAATGCACTGTGCTCCAACCCGCAATTACAGAAGCAGCCACTTCAGGCAATTTGGAAGCAGCCGCGATAAACGAAGGTGTTTACATCATCAAAACGTTGCTGCACTTGCAGGAGAAAAGAAGAGAGGAAATTAGTGTGTAATGTCAAGATTAAGGAGTGCCGACTTGTGTAAACCCCGTGTTTTCATGTGATACTGATGGAGCCCTTCTTCAGTTTTACTTACGACACATTATCATGTGTAAAAAAGTGAAGTGGAGGAATATTCAGGTGCTGTATGCTAAGGAAAAAGCAATGGGCTTTGGTTTGTTTTACATCACAGCTCAGCAAAGAGAAAATAGAGGGAAAAGCAAGTAGGCAACTTCTTGTCTGTGCAGCAGTGTGGAAAACTAGACCAGACAGAGAGCAGATTATTGTATGTTCAGCTGTACATCACCTGAGAGTCAACAACAACAACACTGCCAAAGATATCAAGGATGTAAAATGTTTTCTGCTTAGCTGCAAAGTATGAGGCAATTAAAATGCCCTTGAACAATGTTTTTCATCCCTCTCAGTATGTTCTGTAAAACGGCAAACAGTGGCTTTCAATGAAAACAGCTACTTGCTGTTGAAAAAGACAGAGCAGGGGGATTTACCCAAAACAGTAAAGTTGTGGACAAAGTCAAAATAATAATCTTTAAGAGAGCTCCTTCGAGCTCAGGGCACTGGCAGAGTGATAATTCTGTGTTCATCAATTTGAGCAACCCCTTTCATGTTACATATTTGATCCATCGTTACCATAACACATGGATTATAGCCACTTTAATATTATGTAAATAAATATATGTGCCCTTGCAATGTCGTTCCTGTGTTTTGTTAACCTTTCTTATAACTGAAAATAAACTAGTAATACTTCAAAATAAATTAACATCATTACTTTAATAAACCCTAACAAAAGCTGATGATCACTTTCCCTTTAAAGATAATCCTCTAAACCTGGGTCACATCAGCAGCACTCTGAGACTTATTCCACTTATGTCTTACTGCACGGTTGTAAGCATTTAGATTCCGTTTATGACCTGGAGGAAAGAGAAACAGAGTCAGTGTTGCTGCCATGTAAGAGTCATGCAGGCTCTCAACCTAAGTACATTTCTTCCCTAGGAGGTGGTGAGCTGATGTCGCATGACAGCAACATTGTGTACACTCTGAGGAATAAGCCAATAAAAATGAGATGCCACTATGATTAATAACCATAAAAATTTATGCACATGTTTGACTTCAGGTGGCGATATGGATGCTGCGAAGCACACTACGACAAAGTTTAGTAAAAGGCGCAGTCATGCACATCTTGTGCCAGCCATTTTCCTGTAAAATGTATGTATATATA
>JAPMOB010044516.1:0-11461 GCA_029875015.1 Lepomis gibbosus | reverse complement strand
GGGGCTTCTCTGGGCCCCCTCTTAGTCATGGGCCCCGAGAATCGTCATCCTTTACCCCCCCTTTACGGCGCCCCAGGGTGAGTGGCTAGTAACCTGGATGCTAGCTGACTGACAAACAGGCGGAGGAGATGAACCGTGAAAAAAGTTGCATTACTGGCAATTTTCCACAAACTCCAATATGTTGTAAGCCCATATATTCCTCAGAAGAAGCGTCAACTGGGATCCATAATACTGGTGGGAGTGTACTGCTATGATTTATGGCTGCAAAGTGCAGGACACTAGGCAGAGTAAGTACAGTAAATGGCATTTATTTGGCTAGTGATAAAAGTTTCAGGGATGTGAAGCAGGCAGTCCAAAGAACAAACAATTCAATACAGAACAGAAAGTCCAAGGAGCATGTATATCCACAAGTAAATCCAAAAAACCACAGCAACTGAGTTATCCAAATACAGGAAGACTTGACACCATAAACTAACAATCCTACACCAACCGAAAAACAGACGTAAGAACACAAGAGGGAGGTGACAAAACAAGGGACAGGTGAAGACAATCAGATGATTAACACTGACAGGAAACAAAACTAGACAAAACACAAGCGACACAATATAAAATAACACAGGAAGTCAAGTGCACTTACACACAAGGACGGGATAAACAAAATAAAAGATAAAACACAGAATGAATGAATAGCTGACAAAATGAAACATAATCACAGACAAAGGACAATAATTCAGAGAGAGAGGGACAGACACATGAGGGTGGATTAATCAAAATAAAACCAGAAATACAACATAACAAGACCAAAATGGTAACAGAAATAGTCTACAGCTGATCTACTGTTACCAAGACATACTATCTGTCAGATAGTAGTATATATGCCAGTACTGCAACACACTGAGACAAACTGACACAATATTTTTATACAAAGAGAGGAATAATTAAATGTTTAACAGATGCCGAATTTACAAGTGAGGACAAATACTTAGGAATTCGTCATATACAGCGTAAAGTTTCCCCTAACTTAAGAACTCACAAAAATATGTGATTTTTTAAAGCAGTCTGAGGCAGATTTGCTGCCTACCTTAAATTACTCACGTGCAGGTTTTGCTCTGCAGGACAGAGACCAGGTCTCAATTTTTATGACAACAGTGCATTAAAAATACCAGGTATAAACACAAAGGCAATTTCAGATCATTTATTATACAGTTAATGTATCCAAATAAAAATGACACTTTAATACCAACTGTAAATGGGGTGTTTCAGACACCAGCACATATTCTGAATGGACTGACTGCACCACTCAACACTGTTCACACATGTTTTACCATCTTTACATTACAAGTACTTCTGTTGAAGCACAATCACCCTTTTACTTGTGCGTCATCAAAGTTGTAAAAATATATCTATTAAATGTAATCAAAATCATACTGGACCAATCGATTAGTAATTCTAAAGGCTTTAATAGTTACATCTTTTCTTCAGGTATCCCCCAGGGATCAATGCTTGGACCCTTAGTTTTATTTTTACGTTTTATGACTTCAGAGTTGTGAGAGATGCTGCAACAATATAAAGCATAATTGTAAAGGCCCATACAGATCAGCTATCTGCATGGGGCCTTAAAAAGCCGTGTGGTGTGTGAGGATAAGCAATCGATTCCAAAAGTGGAGATTACCAGTAGCAGATGACAGACATGCTCACAGTGAGTGGAGGCAGAGCAAGTGCAGTGTGGGTTTTCGTGTGAGATTAGATGTGCTTGCATATCACAAATCTGGAGGATAATCTATATTAAAAGAAAACAAAGGATAATCTCAGTTACAAGTATAATGTTGATATCCACTTACAATAATATTAGTTACCCTTTACAAGCATGTTTATGACTGTGAGAAAAAACAGATGAGTTATGTGGTAGCATTTGTTAGTGTGGTACCATCTATTTGAAGAAAATGTCAAGTAAGAGGTTAACAATACTGTGCAAACAAGGGGCCATATTTGGGGAAACTGTAGGGCAATAAAAATATGACTGAATTAGGATTGTGTTTTACAAAAATCCATTAAAATTGAATGAAGGCGCACACAACACCATCCTCAAGTCGAAAGGAGTGCAAATGCAGAAAGGCTTGCAGAAGATTAATCAACCTCAGGGCCAAATTTAATTCTCTGCCAGCTTTATGAAAGCAGACATATTGAAATTTCTGTTAGACCTCATTATGTTAGGATGATAGAAGCAGTTTATTCCTGCATCCAAAGATAGGGAAGAAAAGTATTGTGGTGATACACAGAAAAACATATCAGACATTTGAGGAAATAAGAGACACTATCCTCATACACATGGATGTGGGAATTAGGGGTGCTGGGGGGCTGTAGCACCCCCTAAATTTGGGCATAATAAAAAACGTTGGTAAAACCTATCATAAATTTCTCCTTTTTACTGGGTTTTTATGCTTAGAGCACTAGTATTTGTGGTAGGAAAGAAGTTTGTTTTTTATCCATTGTTTATCATTAAAGGGGCACTATGGAGTTTTCAGCGGCCACTAGCAGTAATGCAACCATGTATGTGCTTGTATGCATGCTCACTTGAACTCCGTCCGTCATCTGAAACACAACCGCTTTCATGCAGAGATCCTGTAATAAATGTAAAATAACTGCTGACTGTGGCTTCTCCAAACATGTTCAGGCTCTGTTCCTTGTACAGAGGCAGAACAACACCGGCTCTGTACCTTTCATACAGCACAGCGAGCCACATATTGGCTCAATACTCCTGGAATAAAAGTCATTGTGACGGCGTCTATAGACAGACAGGGAGACAGCTTCACACAACATGCTGGAAACTCAGGTAAACTCCCACTGCAACCTTACAGTATTATTTTTATCAGGTTGAGGTTGACATAATCCATGCTAATTACATGATAACATTAAATTTACTGCATTTTGTCGACGTGTTACATCGTCAGCTCGCCTGTCTGCTTTTCAGTAACTAACATTACTATCTGTCAATCTTTCACCGGAGGCTCAGCAATGTGAGCACAGCTAAATGTGCCGGGTGATAACCAAATGATTAGTGAGCTGGACTGATTATTATAAATTAGATTGTGTCACACTTTAAGAAGTTACACCGCAGTAAGTAACCTTTCTGTTGTGTTAGTGGATGGCTCTTCCTCTGTGTTGTTGCCCCCGTTTTGTTGTGTTGTTGATTTGGGTCTCGTTAGTTACAGCGACTGAGAAGTGGTGAAACTGTGTACTTAAGTATCGGTGAAAGACAATAAATCTAAATTGAACATTACGAAGCAAACAGCGGCAGCTCCGAGCTAATGTAGCATTTGCTGGCTGCCCTGCCTTACATCACTATAGGCTGGTTAACAAATCACTCCACATTTGCTTTGTACCGTTACATCCTTTCTTGCAGGCTAAATCAACACTTTCATATAATACTGGAGGTAGACAGGATAGTAATTTGGGTCGTGTTAGCTGGTGTGGAAAGTGATACTTTTCACCGGATAACGTTAGCAACTGTCTGGCGTCAGCCGGCGAGCTAACGTGACTCTCTTTGTGTTTCCTCGTGACTTTCTGATTGACTATGTTTTTACTCGACATCATCAGAATCTGTTTGGTCTGGTGGGCTTCAGCACATAAAACTTTATTGTTGTACAAATGTGTAACTGATAATATTAACTCTCCGAATTAACTCCACCCAGCTGTTGCGATCAAGTGAACCCCCTCTCACACTGTGAGTTGCAGCCTGTTTGTGACCGAGTGGTAACATAGATTGTAGAGTTTTACAATAAACATCTAAAAATTTAGGTGCAACGTTACTCTGTTTGGGACTGTGAACTGCAGTTTATTGTAGGTGCTGAAGTTAACGTATATGTTGATTTGTGGTGAGATTTCTGCCCAATGAGAAGTGTTTCAGTTAGTCATTTTAAGATGCAGTCCCAAATGAGTTTCTGTGTCTGTCAGACAATCTGAAGGGGATACTACTAGCAGAACAATAATGTAGGCTAAAGCACATCAGAGTATAGAGCAGGTAGACTTAATAAATAATATGAATTCTCATTAAATGATGACATTAGTTATATTATTACTTTTTCTCAACATGTCAGAGAACACAGATATGTGGGTGTGGGATAGACTTTTGAATGTGCATAAAGTTTTGAACATGAGTAGAAAACCTGCTGAAACACAGGAGCTACTAAAGCCCAGGAGTTTATTACTGAATTGAAATTAAATAATTTATCATTGAGGTGAAAAGGTGCCACATGCACATTTAAAGAGGTCACTTAAATACACAAAAGACACAAAAAAGGAGGGAGGACTGAATCATGCATGCATGTCTGCTTTGTGTTTAGTGCTCAAAATTTTCATATAATTCAGCATTGAAGATTTCTTAAAAATGGTAAAATCTTGTCTCATCTCAATCTTTTGAACCCAATATCCTGTCGTCTAAGAGTCTTGTTACATCCCTAATTAATATGTATTATATCTATAATACTGAAACAACTATATTTCTAACCCCAATTAAGGAAAGGCAGGCACATTGAGATATTTTAGAGAGTTTAGAGTTTCTCTCAACACCCCCAACTCTGAATGATGCTCACATGCCTGCACCTACAACATCTATACCAGCCTCATCCAAAATCTAATGAAGTTCTTCATGGGAATTTCCTTTGAGTGGGCTACAGCACTGCTCGTTTTTAATACTGTCCTCCAGGATCCACAAACTGAGACGTCCTCACTGTGCAGAAGTCATTATTTGGAAATCATTTCTGAGTGCTGACTTTTTGAAGACACATTCTATCTATTATATATCTATGCAAATTGGCCAATTCGCCACTATGGCATGGCAAGAAAACATCGGCCACACGTTAAACGGAAATTGGTTCCAAATGTTCCTGTCAAATAACATATGACTGTTTAGACTCCTTTTTGAATCCTTTGTATAGTGACAACTTGCCAGAAAGCATTATAAATGTGTGATTATTCCCTGACAATAAAACTGACTTTAACATAAGTGTATACCAGCAGTTTATTTTTTTGAGAAAGGCCAACTAATGCCATGAGCTGTGGCCTCATTACCAGCAGGAGGTGAGCTCCATTTAGGGGCAGACTTATTATGCATGCACATCCCAAACAGCCTGAAAGAAAGCTACAAAAAATCCTCATTAAACAAAGGCAACCGGTGCAGCAGGGGCGCACTGTAGCATCCGAGCCTCAAAAGCGCTTATCTGCATATGAATAGTTGGCAAGATATACTCATTAGCATTTTAATGGGTTGAAACATAAACAAACAAATATGCTTATTCAAACATGCTGGACAAATCATGTATGCAGAAATATGAATATAGCCATGTTAAACCTTTGAATAGGCTGAGCATATGATAAAGAATTAATTCAAAACCACTGGGATTCAAGCCACGAGCAGTTTGTGTTCTCATCCTCTGCAATGTAAATACAAACCTTTGAACGTTTGTTTTACATATTTCTCTATGCTGACTGTGCTGCATCACTGTAGGTAACTGTCACCACACACGGCCCAGATGTGTGAGCTCTGTGCAGCTAAATGCACATCAAATTAACCACAACAGCATTGCAGGCACAGAGACGAAGAGATTTGTTTCGAGATTTGTTTCTGCAGCAGAAGTGTGCTTCATGCAAGTCAGAAAGCACAAAAAAACTAGATAAGAGTGTAAAAAAGTATCAGAGAAGTGAAATCATAACAATACTGCACAAAAACATGGAGCAGTTTAGATACTGTGAATCCAGGAACAGCTGACTGTATTTTATGTGTTTTTTAATGGAGTAAAAACATAGCAGATGCTCAACTTGCTCATGTCAACCGACATGCCTACAGTAGACTTCTGATCTTTTATGTTGATTCCACTTGAAAAAATGACAAACTGCCACTAAAGCCACTGAAAAAAGACCACGAGAAGATTCAGTATCTGTGGTGTACATATGTGTCTTCAAATTTGCTATCTCTGTTATTCTTTTATAGTTTATTGAACATGAATTACATTCATTGGCCATACTAGGTTCATAACCCATTCATACTAAATTTACTTTGTACATTCAGTTTATTCATACTGTATGCTTGATCTCAAGAATGTAATCTTTGTTTCACTGTCCCATTGCCTGTCACTGTCCATTATTTATTTTTTCCCCAGTATTTTTTCAGTATTGGACTGATACAGTATTTGTGAAGTACAACAATGAGAGGACAGTTGTATTCAATTTTGATTCAAAACATTTCAGTCTAGTGCATTGTTATTAATGTTAACATGGTGAGGTTTTTATTTAATAACAAAAATATTGTGGAAGCTGTAAGCATTGCAGCCCTGTTTACCCAGCAGAACTGATATCCATTTTGACACAAGACCTTTAAAAAGCTGATGAGACTCATCAACACTGAAGAAACTTGCAAGTCTGCCATAACAACTATAATATTCACAAGAGACACACGGTTTTCATTATATCTTAAGATATATCGCTGGCATCTTCCTCACAAGCATAGAGTGAGCTCAAAGAGCTTGAAGAAAGTATATAGCTGCTGCTGTGGATTCCTCAGATGAAAAGTGGAGGGCTGCAGTCATATCATCATCATGTCATGGATTCATCGTGTGTGGGTGGAGTGGTTAATGATGAGGGAAAACTCCTCTCTTTGGATGTAGCACTTCATAGTATTCCAATCACCACACCTATGACTAATAGATGTATCTAATCAATCTTGACCTCTGTTTCCTTTACATTATCTTCACAAACACACACACACGCATATACACACGCACCACACACGCATATCAATTAATTCAAGTTCAAAACAGAATCCTCTTCCTTTAAACAGTACACTGCAAGTCTAAAACACAAGAGTTGAGGAACAGGAAAACAACCAGGGGAGACGGAGTAAAACAAATCTTAAGTTGGCACAAGGGAGTAAAGATTTTGTCATTTCAAGTTTCTTCACAGGCAGTGTGCCACTTCTTTGCCCTCTTCTTCAAGCACAGTTGTTTTTACACTCATGACGCTGTAAGTATGTGGAGCAGAGATGATTAGATATGCCAGTGGATTTCCTGGACCGACCACACAGTTTTCTTTCACTCAAGAAAGGTCTGAAACAGCTCCAATTTGAGGCTCAGCTACTGGTTTAACTCTTTGCCTGGCACAGACAGACATCTTCACACCCCACAGTAGGAGTTAGACAGTGACCCATCTCCCCCTTCATTCCCCATTCTGGCCCACAAACACTTTCCCTCTACCACATATAAGCATTACTTTACTGCCTGTTGGGCTGCACTGTCTATGGCTATTGATTAAACAGCGTTCCCAGGGCTAATTTAGTGCCCATGATACGTTCTGTCATGAGGGAAGCAGGAAGGGAGCATTGATTCATGTATAGTTCTGCTAGAGGCACTTCTGCAGCACAACTCTACAACAAGGGTCTAATTAACTTCCAAACCTCTTAGAGCACTACATTCACATTTGTCCTGGCTCTGCTCTCTTTTATCCATAGTGTTTCTGCAGATCAGTGCGTTACCAGTAACACCATGTGGTTCAGTTCCCAGCGTAGCCGTCCATGTATGTACTGATGCTGCTTGGCACACTGTAAGAAACAACCTGTAGAATTTACTGAATAAACATGGGGTAACAATTTGCATTTGATTTGTTTGGGTAGATATTACCATATGTTTTGAGTGTAGGGTACCTAAATGTAATAACTATGACTCAAAAAAATTTGGTAAAGTCAAGTCTCTAACTTTTTGTAATACATTATACAACTGATTACTTTAAAAAATTGACTAATATGAAGACTTGTCTTGTGTAATGATTCTAATGATATATAATATAATATAATATAAATTAATATAATATAAAATAATATAATATAATATAATATAATATAATATAATATAATATAATACGATATAATATAATATAACTAACCAACTATTGCTTCTTAACAGCCTATAAGGGTAGCTTCTAACACTGTGGTGACATGAGTTTAAGTCATGGTTACTCACCATTGCAAAATGGTGCCAGCAGAGCAATATCAATATAAAATATAACATTAAAAATCATTATGGGGAATGTTGTTTTGTACACAGTCATTCTGAAGAGTTGTGTTCAATGTATAAATTAAAATTAAAATTGAAAAAGCTACCAGTTAATATAACATGAATAAAGCAATAATGTCGGCATGCTATCTAACGAGTCCCAAATTCTCCCATTGCTGAAATATTTTGTGGAAATAGTGAAGCCTTCAGGTATGCAAATATTTCATAACTATGTTGTGCTGCCACCCAGTGACTTTCTGAGGTAATAATCCAGATGACACTAATGTTGCCAAGTCATTCACAGACTGCAGAGAAAAAATTAAGGCTTTTTATTTAACAAAATGTTAGACACTACAAATCACAACAGGAGTAGCATTATTATAAAAGTACTAAGAAACATACATTGATACAAAAAATCTGCATTGAATTTGGTACAGAGTCTGTAGATTTGTAGGATTTGTTAAACGAACACAAACATGAAAAGTCTTCAGTCTTGAAAAAGAAAAAATGTCAGCTCTTACAAATATATAGTTGTTTTGCATGAATTCTGATTAGCATGAGAACACTTGTGGTTTCACTGTGGTTACCAGCTTACAGTGCAATATAATGAAATCTTAACAAATTACACAACAGCATTGATGCTCAATTTTGAAACGTCCATGTGTATTATAAAACGAATCAGTGAAATCAGCAAGTTTGGTTGAGATGAAAACCAACAGCACATCAACGTACATGTTTCACTCCTTTTCTTCAAATAACCCAGACTTTCTACATTTCTAAACAAGATGATAACTGAAGATTGTTTTAAAGCCTGATTATGTTAATAGCCCACTACATTTTTTTTATTTAGTTCATAGTCATAGTTCAAGTCCAAATGCTAAAAACTGAAAACAGCAAATTATTATGTTGTAAAAGTGTTTCTATATCAACCCATGCACATTTCAACAGCTGACAAAATCCATGACAGAAATAATGCATCTAACAAAATTAGAATTTCCTGGAAAAGTTCAAACTAACTTCACTGAACCGCAGATGTTTTGAGTTAATTAGCTGGTTAGAGCTCTTCTCATGTTAACATCTATAAATTCTGTTTCCTAAAATTCTATAATATTTTGAGATGCTAGATTTTTGATTTCTATAAGCAGTAATCATCCAGATTAAAACAAAAAAAAACTTTAAATATTTCACTTCATGGGTAATGAATCTGGAATATGAATAAAAATTACATTACGGGAACTTTTCCATGACTTTCTAATTTTTTGAGATGCGCCTGTACAGTATGCCACATATTAATTGCATTTTTAGTTGTCTAATTAAAAATATATATGTTACCTAAACATAAAAGATTTTTATGAAAGGCACTTGAGGCAGCACTTCAGTGTAACATTTCATGCTACTTCTCTTTTCAGAAAAGCTCCAGATTAAATATTTTCCCACCTACAGGTTAGTTTCTTATATAAAAACAAAAACAGCTTATTTAATCTTTTAATAGTGATAAAGTGGATGCCTCATTGTTGGGAAATATCTTAAATTGTTCCTTGCGTCATTTTAAAATGATAGTCAGATGTTTTGAGCTTTTTTTTGTCAGAGCATGTTTTTAGTAAGTTGGATAAACAAGAGCGCATTGTGGGGCGCAACATTTTAGACAATCTCGGATGAAAGTTTGACTTTCCCACTTACACTTTCTCCTCTAGCCACTTCCAGTTGAGGTAGTTCATCTACATTATACATTAACCCAAAGCTTACAGTTCCAACACTGACTGAACCCTTTTCTCCCCGTGTTAGAAATAATTTAGACTAGACGATCTGGTACAATCTAACCATAAACTCATCCTGCTCTCAGAGGCAGGAGGGTCAATCATTAAAAAAAACATTACTTAACACTACTGTACAATCTCAAAGTTAAAGCTTGAGTTAAAATAAATTATGTTTCCACCAAAGTGAACTTTTTGGCTTCCTTTTCTGTTAAGAAGTGTGAGAAAAAACAGTCGCTGATTAACCGCAGGTTTAGAGTCAATACAATATAGAGCACTCAATGGAGAGTGACCAGATTACCAGATAAATGTTGCCCTCCTAAAGATTACCTCCCCTCATTAGCCTAATCCAGCTTTATAGACGTAGATCAAAGGCACCATGTCTAATCTTTAAATATCTTGCTGGTTCCAAGATATGTAAAATATGTCAAGTTGACTGAAAAATAATATTAACTCTGCTTAACCAGCAGAGATCAGACAGAATGCAAGCTCTGATTTACCCTCATCTTATTACTCATGGGTATCACATGGGTAACATTTACCTGTTGATCCCTGATCACATGTGAACACTAGTGATCGTCAGTGAGTCTTTCTGAACCTTCACTTTAAACACTTTGAAATCTTAACACAGTGCATTCGGGAGTGTTATTGTGTTGGTCTGGTTCTCTTTATGCTTTTGTTTTTAGTTGAACACCTCTGATTATGTATGTTCAAGGTTTTTACTGTTAGGTGAATGTTGCTCAGGCACTAGAACGTTTTGGAGCTCACATGCTAAAACATTTCAGTGTCATTGTCTGCATCTCTCCTTCTATTCAGGCTCAGACACAAGCTGTGCCCACATTTGCTGGCAAGATTTTTTGGGCCCTGAACCTGCACCTCCTACCAAACTGAGACTATGCCAAGCCTCTCAGAGGTCAAAACTAATAATGCATTCAGGTCAACAGTATGTCAAGTAAGTCAGTAAGTCAAACATCTCTAAATTGGTTCCCAGACAGTGACAATCATCATGAAAAAAATGATGTGTAAATACCAGAAACAAACTAGATCAAGTTTCAAGCAAGCCAGTGGTGCTAAAGGGTAACGGTAAACATATCCATTTAACTTGTTAAACCTTGGAACTAACAACACACCCACGCTGCTAGTTTTAGAACTATCAGCAGAACTAGTTGTAGAATTAACATTGCAGAGGTTCTGTCTATTCTTGACTTTTTTAAATTCTTATTCTTCTTTGGCATTTTATAGTGGTATATAAGGACCCCCAGAAGGGAACAATCCCGGCCAATAACCTGTATAATAACATGTAAGCTCCTTTCAGGCGGCTGAAAGGAGCTCCTTATTCAGGCTCCTTTCATCATAGCGGCTAAGATGAGTAGGCACATGGCTCAATACAGGGCCCAGAAGGGAATGGGCAGTAATACCAGGGGAGCCAAGCACCAGCTACTGGTGTATAGAGCAGTCACTCGAGACTGCAAGACCAGACAGACCAATCTGTGCACCGCCTGGATTGACTACAAGAAAGCCTAAGACTCAATGCCACATACATGGATGTGCTTGGAGATGTACAAGGTCAACAGGACACTAATAGCCTTCATCAAGAACTCAATGGGGCTGTGGAAAACAAGTCTGAAAGCCAACTCAAAGCCAATTGCACAAGTCACCATCAAG
>JAPMOB010044461.1:0-44360 GCA_029875015.1 Lepomis gibbosus | reverse complement strand
GTGTGTGTGTGTGTGTACATTTTATCCCCTTTCAAATAATACAAATGTCTCTGTACATGTAAATACTCTTTAATTTCATATCATGCACAAACCTGGCACATTGCACATATGTGTTGTTAATCTTTGTTGTTGTATATTTTTATGTTGTCAATTTATATATTTATGTACACAATATTCTCTTACGTTGCAATACATCTGCACAACACAAACCCAGAGTGCACATGTAAACATCTGCAACGTTGTTCTTTCACTGCAAATATTCTATTCTTTTTAATATTCTTATTCTTAACTTGCATGGTCTATTCCATATTTATATATTTCTACATTTATCTATGTCAACTGTATGTCTGTCTGCGTGTAGCACCTTATCACCAAAGCAGTGTAAAACACTACTTGGCAATAAAGCTTCTTCTGATTCTGAAAGAAACAAACATCATTTCATGAGAAAGACAGAAAGAAGGAAAGAAAAAAAATCTAAATCCATCTTAGAAAATTGCTCCACTTGAATACAGATTTCTGAAAGTTAGGCTCTTAATTTTAATAATGCACCATAAACACATTTTCTTTTCTTTTATTACATTAACTTTTAATACTTTTTGTAGGAGAACATCAGTTCTCTCTTCCCACACATGTCAAATCTGTATGCTTCATTGCAAGAAATTCATTGGCTTCATTTATATGTAAGGTAACGCGAGGACAGGGTTTGCTGTGGCACTAAAACCTCTTAGTCAGAGAACCAATCTGACAACAGAAATACTGAATTTTAGTGTTACTAAGATGAAGAATTTGTATTTAATCCATCGTTTTTGGCTGATGCACAATCTGTTTTATAAGGTCAGTATTATTAATCGCTGAAACATCACTGAGAGGGGCTCCCAGCTGGACGATTAACAACAGACTGCTTGAGCAACAGAGGACCGTATTTCAAGTCTTCATTGAGGAGAGGAAAAATGAACTCTGGCTACACAGAGATGTCATTCAGTGAGTAAATGAAAAGCACAGTCTCCACTAGAAGTCTTTACAGATAGTCAAGTGAAGAGTATTAGTCACTGTGAGCCACCTGAATCTGGTACTCTACCACCTTAAAAAGAGTACCAACAGTTCGGAAGAACACGACACAAGCATTTCAAGGGCAACGAAAACAGGAAATCAAAGCTATCTGGCCCCAGCTTCAAGACCAGGTGTTATCAGAAGTCACAATGAACCAATTGTCTGTACAAGCAGAAGCAGCAGCAACAACCCACATAGACGAAACCAAAGAAGCCAAGAGCCGAGATGCTTGTCTCAGAGAGTAACCACAAACACCAGCCAAACAGTTTGGTGAATCCCCTACTGGCCCCAGCACCTATAGAGCATGCCAACTTCACGTTTACCACTCCGCTAACTTGAAAGGGATAAAATTATTTAATCGTGTGGCTCTTCTAGACTTTCAAAATGTTATCGGACCGAATGTATCGCAAATTGTGATCTGGGTTCTAGTGCCTGTTGCTTTTCTCACAGGGCTGGGTTAATACAGCAATTAACTTAATATATGTCCACAAATACAGTTAATAAAATAATTGCACAATAGTGAGCAAGACGTGGTCTTTCCTCGTCTTTGCGTCTTACACTAGTGGCAGACAGGAGGGACGAGTCAGAACAAGTTAGTGGAGATGATGACTTGTGACAGACCTGAGTCAGTAAAAAGAGATCACTCATTCACACATGATATGCACATCACTACTGCTTACATTACATGCTCAGGAAAGCAGAGCAGGAAATGTGGTGAAATGCCACAGCAATGCCTGTACAGTGATTTCTTGATCTAGCACACAATCTGCAAAATAAATGAAACCACAATCTTGAATAACGGCTGGAAGAGTTTTTCTTTGCCCTACATACTTGAGGTAAGATACACAAGGTTGACATACTGTACCCCATCCTATTTTTAAATTTAAAACTTCCTTTCCAGCTCTTTGTTTATGTTCTAAATAAAAAATGTATCTGTACTGTATCTTAGTTGACTTACCATGTATTTTGTTTTATGTGACAGAGCTAAGCATCTGTTTTTCTAAAAAAAAAAAAAAAAAAAATAGATCACCTGGTACTCTTTGAAAACGCAGAATACTAGTAATATATTGTTTCCTAATCCAAACAAAGATGGCATGTCTTTGCACAATGTGTATGATTAGAACAATTAATTATCAGTTATATTTGTCTTTATTGATGTTACTTTCTATGATTTTATATTTTCAGAAAAGAATCATATGTTCATATTTAATAGCAGATTTATAATTTCTAAATATCTGGATAAAGAACAAAGTCACAACTAAGACATTTCTGTTCATCAGGGCAACACTCAGATGCACTGTAATATTTATCTACTTATATTTCCTTAATTTCTTATAAATGGGTATTTTATGTACTTTTTAATTCACTCTGCATGGTATTTTTGTATGTTCTATCTTTCTATCTTGTAAATATCTTGTCTGTACTTTTGCACTTAATTAAATTTAGTAAATTATTTTACCTTTATTTGTATATTTTATTCTGTAAAGCACTTTGAATTGCATGAAGTGTGCTATATAAATAAAGCTGACCTGACTTTTGATGTTCTGGACATACTGCTAAGCCGTAACAGTTTAATTAAGAGACTCACTGTATTTGTAGTACACATATTGTGTATGTCAACATTGTATTAACGCCAAATTATAATCACACAAAGAGTGGGGACCTCTGCATGTTCACCTCATGCTGTTTAGATAAATGGATAAACTGTAAGGTTTAACAGACCCAAGAGGTTTGGGGACGAGGGTTGGATTCGCCCCTGGCTCTGCTCTGGATCCTCTGACTGTGTCGTCGTTCCGTGGAGCTGCTGAGATGATTTAAGGTTGAGGGCCGAAGGCGACTGGTAGTAGATGCAGTTTGATCTACTTCAGCTAGGAGGTCCATTAGCTCTTCATCACTGATCTCCTCATCCACCATGGAGATATCTGTACAGGGACAATTTCACAAAGAAAAACTAAATTTCTTGCAATAATATATTTCTTTACTCAATAACTGTATGCTTTTTAATGGTTATTTCCTATTGTTAACAGTCATTTAATTTAATGTGTTTAAACTACCACTATGGCCTTTTACACAATGGCTAAAATACAAGAATAATAACATGGGTTAAGTAAAAGACAGGATAATGTGTGTCAATTTGGGTGACAGGCAGCTACTTAGTGAACTACACAGCTTTACCTGTATGCTGAGGACTGACCGCACACTCAGGACAAATCCAGTCACCTTCGGGGCCTGTGTTTAATGATGGTGTCAAGCAGTCCATATGATACCTGAAACAATTAGTACAACCAAAGTTCTTCAATTAAGTACCTTTAACCTGAATTTCCAGCAGCTCCAACAAGAGTTTGTAGATGTTTCAGTGAAATAAAAACATCAGTAGAAAACAGGTCAAAGTCAGTCAAGTGTAACTCACTATTGTACTCAATATAATGCTACTGCTTTTTATAAATAAACAATGGCATGAACTGAACATTAAAGAATAAAGTTATCTGGTGGTGGAATCATGACAAAATATTCTAAAAAAATATGACAAGATAAAAATGTCTGACTTTAAAGTGCACTGCAATGCCATACCCTGAATCGCACTGTATGCACATCAGGAGCTGGTGCCTGCGGTCGCTGCGTCCACATTCCTCGCAGACAACAGCGTTGCTCCCCTCCTCTTCATCAGCATCGTTTTTCTGCACCCTCACTCTGATCTGCAGCGGCACAAACAGTTCAGCCCCCACCCACAACACTGTCCACTTATATTTCCAAATACTTGGCAGAAAACTTCCTTCAGCATACTGCAGATGATTACCTTCTTTTGAATGGCCCCTCCTGGACACCGTCTCTGGTGGATGAAAGAAAAAGTGATCCGATCCACCGGGCAAGTGTTGGCTGTCTGACATTCAAGACGAGAGATTCACACAGTCTAAAACCCAAATACATTTAATCTACAATTATACAAAACACAGTAAAGCATCAAGTCATTTAAGAAACTGGAGGCAGAGACTGTTAACCACTTAATATATGATAAATGACCCAAGTGATCATTAATTCATTACACGTGTTTTGAAACACAAATCAACTTGTTTCAAGAAAAGTATGTATATCTTGCAAATATCTGACATTGCCAAAGTGAAATTGTTATGTCTTATTGGCAGAATTTAAGAAAGTACATTTATTCAATTACTGTACTAATGCAAAAAATTTGAGGTATTTCCCTTTTTAACTACTTTATACTCCACTACATTTCACAAAAAAGTTTACGTCTTACTCCACTATATGTATTTGACAACTTGGTTAAGAAATATTTTTCAGATTCAGATTAATTCCAAAAAAATATTATCAAAAAATACATGATGTATTATTTATACACACAGGTTAAGATAGGACTTTATTTATCACAAATTTACAAGCAAATAGTCATACAAATAGTAAGAGAGACTATTTTGCTGGAGTGAAGTGGAGGTGAAGTTTCTGTTTACCTGAGACCACTGGAGAATACAGTCCAGGCAGAAGACATGCTGGCAGCTCTCCAGAGAGGCCACTGCTTGCTTTTCAAAGGGGCTAAGGCAGATGTAGCATTTATCTGAATCTGATATGAGATCAGCACCCTCGGCACCTGCTATGGACCTATCCATAGTTTAAATATTCCTGACCAAAAAGGCGCGTTTAGATGATCTTTTACACACACTTAAAGCAGAAAGAATGACGTGTCTCTAAACTACTATTAGGTATAAAGCAATCTTATCACAATTTCGTTGCTATGACACGATATTAAATATAACACAGCACGACAACGGCTTTGTAGCTAACACTAACCGTGAACCTGTTACTTAGTAGGGCTTTGTATTAAACCAGTAAAGACAGAAAACCATTGTTAATCATTTTTGGCTTTTAGCTTGCTAGTTGTACAGCATCTAATAAATAAAACAATAAGTAAAACAACAGTATGTTAACTGAAACATTCACATTGCTAACTGTTAGCTACTACTTCATTTCACTTCATGTTCCGCGCTGCACATAAAAACATCCGGTCCTAGTCTTTCAGAATAATAGCGTCACATCCACGATTCTAACGTTGATTATTTTTTTGTTCCACAATAAAGTGTTTAGGAACCATCCCCAACCTGGATTTGACATTTCTAAAAAAATTACTTCAAACTAAAACCAAAACTGAATTAACAATTAGGCGAAGTGGGTGACTGGCCCAGGGTTCACTTTTGGTTGGTTTCAGTGGGTGTCAACAATGTGGCAGCTGGTTTGGCAATTTGATAATTGATAATTATTCAATTATTCAATAATTATTTGGAAATGTTCATTACTAAAGCACAATATTGACATGATAAGGTCCTTCTTTATTACCTGATCTTGAAGCCCTGTCTCCAGGAGGGTCAGTCTATGAAAATCTAGTTTTAGGGCCACTATTTCAGCTCATTTGTTCTGCATTCACATTCCCCTCTACCTTTACAAGCCTTCCAGGCACTGCTGCTGCGAAGCATCCCCAGAGCATGATGCTGTCATCACCATGCTTCATGGTGGAAATTGTGTGTTCGCCAAACATAGAGTCTAGTCGGATGGCCAAAAAGCTCAATTTTTTATATTAAAGAGGGTTTTTTGCAAATTCTTGTCAAAAATGAACTGTACAACATGGGTTAAGACTTGTGACATTTACTATCATCATATCATACCCTTTTTATTTTATATAGTGCACAGGATAGTATGTTTTCATGACATGCAGCAAAGGGCACCCAGATTTGAATCAATCAAGCACTCAGAAAGCACTCAGTCTTAATGGTACACACTTTACCAGATGAGCTACCGTGGCACCCTTGAGGAACAAAGTTTAAGACACTCCTGTATTTTTTTATTTAGCTCTGCATGACCATGACTTTAAAACTAGGTAACCTTGTAAAGAAAAATCTCCAGCATTTAAGGCCCAATATAAAAAAGAATGTGAAGCATCAAACTAACAGAACCACCCTTAAACCATAAGGGAAATTATAAATACACTCATTATAAAATGATGTAGCCTGCTAGAAGAGGGGAGATGACATGCTGCTACATGCTCCAAAGCATTAAGGCTTGTGTTCTGTCAAAAATGTCATATTCAAGCGTGCAAGGTTTTATCAATTCAATTCAATTTAGCTTTATTGGCATGACTGTGTAACAACATTGCCAAAGCGTCGTACATACTACATAAGAATAATCAATCCCATACATTTCATTAAACAAGAAATTAAAGTATAAAGTAATCAAATCATATGTGTGTTTGTGTTAAAATAAAATTTTTATATATATATATATAAAAAAATTAAATTAAATTAAATTTAAATTAAATTAACAGTAAGCGTGTGTATGTTAAAAAAATAAAAATATATTAGAAATAAAATAAATAAATAAAACAGCGTGTGTGTTAAAAAAATAAAAATATATAAAAAATTAAATAAAAAATAAAAATTAAATTAAAATATATTAAAATAAATTAAAAGAAAATAAATAAATGATTTTTTTCTGCAATCATTGAAGATCTGGATCCAGACAGAAATAATGATTGGATGGCATTTTCAAGAACTGGAGAGCCTAAATTATGAGGACTGGGTCACAGAGTTAAGAAAATTTGCAGCATTGAGAGAATTGACATTAAACGACATTAAAGAATGTCATACAGGATGTGTGACAGGAGTAAAAAAATATTTCCTCAACAAGGGCATGTCTATTTCTTCGAGAAATGCGGTAAGGATGAGAAGGAAGCATGTTCATTTTCTTGTGAGTTATATTTTGTATCTATTTGTAAGTGCATCTTGTTTTCCTTTTTGTCTTTATTTCTGAGACAGCTGCTTTAATTTCTGTTTGGTTCTTTTGGGAATGAGGATATTCTGTGTTAGTTTATGGACTGGTGTTGTATTTCAACATAAATATTAGTAAATAAAGTTTAGTAGTGATGGCTGTAGTAGTGTTACATCATCCCAGATACTAATTCAAAAAATGCACTGCAGAATTATTTCCTGGTTGTATACGTGTATGTGTATGTACCATAGACTGTATAGGTATGTACTGTAAAACTTAGGGAAGTAATAGGTTAAAGGCTTCTAGCTTTAAGTAATAGGTTAAAGGCTACTGTCAAATTGTTTATTTCAACCAAGATGAATATTACTTACTTATAAAAATAAAGCAATCACATAACATCAATTATGAATGAATGGCTCTTACTCATGAACACATTAACTACTTTAAGTAGATTAACTACTTTAGAAAGGATGAAAGCTGTAGGTTACTGTAGTCATTTCAACTTGGATACATTTTTATGAAGAACCATGTTGATTTTTTTTGAGCGACTTGATATAAATTATCTTATTACACAGCACCGTGTAAAAGACTGTATGCATAGCATACTGCATGCTATTGTTTCCTGCTACTTTATCAAGTTAACATCTGAAGGGAAACAGGAAGTGAGGAGGCAGAGCAGCAATGGTATTTACTCACTGTACACTCTGAAAAGCTGCACGTGTAACGTGTGGCAACAAACCGAGATCAGGCGAAGGAGCCCCTAAGCAACTTGGTAAGTGTTTGTTTTTTTTTTCCAAAATGCTTGTTATTTCATGTTTTATTTTAATATATATAGTACAGTAGGTTTAGTTTAGTTTAAGATTTTACAAATAAAAATCTAATGTTACAGAAAAGTTTCATTCTTGAAATTATTTTTATGTATTTTGTCTCAAGTAATTAGTATGGAGAAATATTTCATCTCTCAAGAACACTAGTGGAAGTGAAACTGTTTTTTTTACTTTTGGGCAGTGTTTTTCTGCCCTTTTCTGTTTCACTTGACCATTATTTGTGAAAAAATGTCTTTTCAGAAACCCGAACCATGAATGATGTAGTCAGCTTCTGGATCCAAAGCAATGTGTTAAAAGCAGAAAAAAGATAGTGGTGTGAAAGTACAGTGGAAAAACTCTGAATGGAAACATGTTTGTATACAGTGACAGAAAAGAACCCACGTTTATGAGAATCAGCCTACGCCGTCTGACTTTCATTTGACTGCACTGACAAATCAACCTGCAATGATGAATGTAACAGACAACAACTGCAGTACCTCTTCAGCAGAGTACCAATACTACCTTTACCCAACGGTCTACATCATAGCTTTAGTTATAGGTCTACCAGGGAATCTGGCAGCCCTCATCGCCTTCACCTTCAGGATAACTGCCCGTACAGCCTTCAGTGTTTACATCAGTAATCTGGCTCTGGCAGACATTGCCATCATCTGCACTCTACCCTTTAGGATCCACTACCACATCAATGGAAACAATTGGGTGTTTGGAGATGTCATCTGCCGTATCACCGGGATTATGTTGTATGCCAACATCTATATGAGCATCTGTTTCATGACTTGTATCTGTGTGGATCGCTACATGGCCACTGTACATCCTCACACGTACTTGAGGCTGCATAGCTTCTGGTGCTCTCTGGTTGTGAGTGTGATGCTCTGGTGTGTGGTTGGAATAGCTATGCTGGTCTTTATCCTCATGGGGCCTCTGAAAACTAATAATGATGAATCTGGAAGCCACAAGTGCTTCGAGAACTTCGACAAGACTGAATGGAACTCACGTTTGGTGGTTTACAGCGTGGTGAGCCTGATCTTTGGCTCCCTGCTGCCCTCCGTGATCACCCTGGTGTGTTACCCACTGGCTGTGAGTCGTATTTCTATGATAAAGACTAAAACAGCCCAAAAAGCTGTGAGAGTCATTTACACCATCCTGGCTATAACGGTGCTCTGCTTCCTGCCCTACCATTTGGTGTACCTGCTGCACCTCCTTAGGCGAATGGACATCATCGAGAGATGCTCCTCTGTCAATGCAATCCACCATGCCAGGCGGATCACCATGGCGCTCGTCATCCTTAACACTTGCATGGACCCCGTGCTTTACTACGTCACCACCAGCCACTGGCGATGGAAGCATTTAAAGATGACATGGCTGTGGAGTAGAGTCAGCAGGAGGAGGGGTGTTTATAACATTGCAGAGAGATGAGTGAAAGGGGTAAAGCCTACTATAAATATAGCTCTGTGTGTGCTTCATTGTCATTGTAAACTTCTGTGTTGGCTTTGTACATCAAAATAAAGAGACAAATCAGTACATGAGTTTTCTTATTTTTCTTTATCTTGTGCAGTTCAGTCTATAAATGAGTCCGTGAAAGAGCCTGCAGCATCGCTAAAAAAGAATGGGCCAATCAGAGCAGCAGCCTGGATACATTTAAGATAACGGGTTCATTTAAGGATCCCTATCTCAACAGTGAAAAGGGACTTCAGCTTTAATGTTGATGGAGTTTACAGCATAAGAACATGAAATTCACTGCACAGGGAGGGAGTCTCCCGCCTTCAGAAATCCAAGTACAAAATGTTGACGGCACATGAATTCTTTTTAGTGTAAAACGTCCTTCAAATGTTCATAATTTTGGGACAAAAGACGTTTCAACACAGTCCAGATGGAAGTCCTTTTTTAAGCAGATTTGAAAGGAAGCTTCCCAAGTCCTCGTCCTGACAAAGAAAACCAGAACATAAAGTCAAAACAGACGCATTGTAGGAAATCACAAAGCAGCATATTTCCACTTTAATGCATGTTAACTTAAACACAGACAACCTGTGAGTGCTACTGGTACAACGAGGAATTGCAGAGGACTGATTAGTAACTATATATTACATGTCACTGTGGTTCCCAACCTTTTTACCCTGTGACTGCAGTAAAACTGCTTACTGCAGTCACAGGGTAAAAAAAGACTGCAGTTACTACTGGCTTTGTACTACTGGCGGAGTGATTGTTTCACTTGAAATTTTGTAGGCCTAAATAGGTAAACCTGATCTTCCACAAGAAAAAAATGCAATTAATACTGACAAGTCAATATGATTTGGTGTCTTTTTAAAAAACTTTTTTAAAACTCTATCTTTCTCATCATCTTGTGACCTCTTTCCCTTGGTGATAACCACTGATATATTGCATAATATAGTGAATTAGTGGTTGTTATTTTATCATGGTTTAATCTAAAGATGTTCTCGATTCATTGTTTGGTGCCAGAAAAGGGTTCTGTACAGTTTGTAAAACCAGTAGTCTTCTGTGTTTTAAACAATCTTCTAACATGAGACAACAGAGAGGCAGAAATACACATTGTATATTGTATTTTCTTGCTCTTTGCACGTAACATATAAAGCCACAGAAACCACTCTCCTTCCATTGCGCACTGACTGTGTTCAACAGGCAGGTTTTCAGAACCCTCAACCTTTATGTTATTCTCAAATTCTAAGACCCTACTCTTATATCTGCCCACACAAGTGTTTTCCACTTTTCATAGCTGATCAAACCCCACCTCATAAAGATAATGTGCACAAGTCTAGAGCAAACTGAAACTTCCATTTTGAACACAATCACGTCCCCTTGGCCGGATGTCACGCGCCTAAAAGTCATAAAGAATATTTCAATTAAATAATTAAAATCTATTGTAGAATTTCTATATTTTTTATTATTATTATTATTATGTTTGTTATGGTGTATTTCCAGGACTGTGTGATGATTCACTTTAACCCAACTGTAGGGGACAAAAAATAGTTATGTTCTATATAAAAAGGTGTGAACACAGCCCACAGAGGGTTTTCAACATCATCTAATACCGCACATACATGCAGACTGCAGCATGTTTTTATGTAAAACAACCTGTGCGAGTAAGCTTGCCAGTGTTTACTTAAAGTCTAAAATGTAAATGGCGTATCAGTAAATATAATTTTGAAAATAATTTTATTAATTTAGATATCATATTTTTGCATAAGCTTTATGTCTACTTACCTAACATTTTTTTGTCTATATAAATATTGATCCAGGAATCATCAGGGTTGAGCCAAGCACTTTGAGGGCACAAATACGCCTTCAAGACATAAAATGTCTCTGCAATGATCTCTGCATAAGCACAGCTTAAAAAGGTGTTCATTCTTATGCTTCTAAATATCAGTGCCACTTCAATGGTTTAAGAGCCCCGCTTTGTTTAACCTTCATGTGCGGATAAACACCAGAGGATGAGTCACATATTTTCACCTCAACATTAAGATAAAACAGAAGGGCTGAGAAGCTAAGATGCTTGTTGCTGCTGTTTCTGGTGCTGAGATGAAGAGATAAGAAATTTCTCCTTTATTAAAACAAAACAACATTGGGGACCTTCCCGATGTCGACTTTAGTTTCCACAATCAGTTAGTGTTTCAAAATTAGCTTTTTATCACTTAAACAGATCACAACGATAAGTCAAAACTTTCGCTCTGGGCTACCACAGAAAACTGTGGGACAGTTTTATTGTGGTTTTATTGCATTTATGTTTTTATGCTGCCTTGCTGCCAAAAGAAATTCCTGTAACTGGACAAGAGACAAAAGAAATAAACTAAAAACAAGTCTAATGTGCAAGGCATTCAAAAGACCATTTAGATGCCTTTGTAAAATTAAATCAGAGAAACATTTTCAGTCAAACTGTTGTAAACTCCCTGCACTGGAATAACGTATCCTCTTAGAACTGATTCTCATTTTCTTTATACACATTGTGTCTCCAAGGTGCACATCTTCACAACAAAGAAAATATTTTACCTGATAACTCCAGGAGAGTAGTAGGATTTTGGTGTTGGGGTCTTCAGTGGAGGAGGAGACTTTGATGACAATAGACTCTACCATAACTGTGCCGTCGGGGAGGTGCTGGATGGTGTAACCTTTTAACACGCTGAAGTATAGACAAAAGCCAGGGGTGATAACAGTTAATGTATACGTCACAAAAACATGATTCAGAAGTTAATCTCTCACATCACAAGCATCCAGGAACACAGGGAGTAAGAAAAAAATCATAATTATCAAACAGAAATGAAACAGTCTGTATATGCTCATGTATATCACAAATATACTAAAAGAAATTAATTGAAACTAGACCCTGGGAGAAAATAAATTTTTAAATTTATAAATGTGAGCAAGTAAAAAAGAAGGCATAAAAACAGTGTGGTTCACAGGAGGACAGTACAGAGAGTAGATGGTGAAGGTGTAGACAGTAAACAGATGCAGGAGGCCAAGTAACCTCTTGAGGTGTGTGTAGATTCTGTGAAGTGTGTCGGGGTCACTGTGTGGGTCCTGGAGCGGCACACGACAGGTGAAGCGTAACTGATGTTCGTTGAGGCCCAGCTCCTTCAGGGCCTGCTCCGACGACACCAGCTTCAGACTCTGTGCTCGTGGAAAAGAAAACAAGGGACTACATCATCGTCTGTCGACCGTGACGACCCGAGCGAGTCCCACTAGACTGCAGGTCACCACTGTAAAAGGTCACAAAAGTAGTTAGAAATCCGAAGAGCGAACTTACGTTTTCTTTCATGATCAGGGTTCCATGCATGGTGCGAGGTTTTTTGGGATCAGGAAGAGGCCCTTCAACACAAGAATGGTTTAGAACATTCATGGATAAAGAAGTAAGTAATTACATAAACACATAGGCGTAGATTCGGGTATGGACAATGCGGAAGTTGCTGCTGAATTGTCCATGAATTGGACCAGGGTTCTTGCATTTTCTTCAAAAAACAGTCTAATACGATGAAGTGTGAAAGAGCTTAATATGTAGGCCAACAATCTGCAACTCACTGAACTACGCATTGCTAACTAGCTGCAGCTCTGGCAATTATAACAACATCTGAACAGTGATGAATGAACGTCAATTTTAAGCATTTTGCATTATACTTTAAATATTTAAACAATGCAGAATGGCCTCAAAAAGCAGCATTTTTTAAAAAGAACCAAATCGTAATAAAGTAACACCTTAGCTCTTTTGTAATCAGTCCAAACATTTATCCTCTTTGACATTATTAACAAGTGGGATTTGTTTAACATATATAATTTTTACATCAGTTTGTGTTGGGAAATTCTTTTATGGATTGACTGTTTGAATTAGTGTGTATCTACTCTGTGTGTTTTATTCTGATTGTAAAATTAATGTTTGTGTTTTTAAGTGTTTGTTTTCAAGGTGGAACATTTAATTCACACTAATTAAACAACAGAACTGTATGTGAAAGTTAAACTGTTAAAAGCAACCTAGTCTTGAATCGCAGACCTCAACCAGCTGCTACAGAAATCTGAGTCTGAAAAGACGAGGAATAATAGTGACAGATTCTTTGAACAAGTCTTAAGAAGCTTGGAAACTTGACAAAAAGTCACGACATTTGTCATTACGACAACTAATTTGGGTCATGACATTTAGGTACTATGGTGCAAGATTGCTAGTAAAGTACACTGCAAAAACAACACAAAGCAAGAGAAGTCAAAAGGTCAGGCTCAATAAACAAAATCCTTAAAGTGAAACTGTGTAGGCACCTTGTACCTAAACCTCAATTACCAAGGACAAACTGTGTGCCTTTTAGGGCTGAACAATTAATCGACATCTTGTCCAAACTGAATTATGGCTTACAGCCCTTTTCAAATCGCAGGAGGTACAAAATGTGTGTCAAATGAATCCTACTTTTAAAAATGATTGTGCTGCAGAGATGTCCTGGCCTGCACATGATATTCTACGGACTTAAGAAAACATTTTTGTTTGGTACAGCTCTTTGCAAAAATCAAACCATAATCATTTAAAGATGTTTTTCAATGAAAAGGAATATAATGGTGTGAAAATTATCATTCCCTCCAATATCTCAAATGCAATAGGAGTCAAAATAATCGCAATTAGATGTTTTTTCAAAATCATTCAGCCCTAGTGCCATTTTATTACTCCTAGGGCTGTGAATTAAACAAACAAATTCCTAAGGTTTCTCAATTAAACATACCTCCGAGAGCCATCTCCCTCTTGAGCAGGTTGAGTGAGATATCCACAGGCACACTGGGGTTTGTTGTCACTGTCGCTGTCTCTCCGTTTGCTGGCATGTGGCAATCTATGCCTGCCATTTTAAAACAGAAACTTTAGCAAGACTGACAGTGCCTTCTTCTCCTACTGTGCACCTGCATTCATTTACCAATTATTTATAACAAGCCTAACATTATTGATGTGTTGTACACAGGTCTACTTTGCAAATCTGTCAAAAGCCGTGGTTGTAGAGGCACTTACTGAACTCCTGCTCAATTTTGCCCTTTAGGAACTCCATTTTCACTGCCTCCCCATGGACCAGCAGCATGTTTCGAGGCTCTGCCATACGAATAAGCTGCATGATGCCTTTAGCATCAGCATGGGCACTGAAGGACATGTACTCCACCTGTAGCTTCACATCCAGCTGTATGAATTACAGATAAAAAATGTCAGTCACTATACATGTGTTGTTTTTCTCCTGTATCACAATTTATGGTTTTAAAAAAATATATTTTGGGAAATGCCTGATTCCTTAAATATGAAGCTAGAGCTAGAGGATGTTTAGCCTAGTATAGAGACTGGAAGCAGGGGGAAACAAGTGTAAAGGTGACATGTTTTGTGAAGATTTATGAAATATTAACAAGTTAGAAAGTGAACTTCAGAGGTGCTAGCAGGCAGATTCTGTTACCACTGGACAGAGCAGGCTATCAGTATTTATGCTAAGCTAACTGCCTTCTGTCCACAGCTTAGGATTTAACAGGAGAGGTATGACAGTGGTATAGATATTCTCCCACCAAGAAACCGAATAAGAATTTCTTAAAGCAACTCTGCAACAAACATAAGTCACAAGGAATATGAGAGAAAGGTGGGAAAACATGAAGGTCATGAATTCCATGTGTACAATATACAACTTCATCCGCAGAACAAAAATTCAAGCAATAAAATATAGTATGATCCCATAACTAAGAGATGAATGTGAAATTATAAAGCTCTTACTGTTGACCTCCCTTCCATCTCCAGTTTCTTCTGCCCATTAAGGATCTTGTGACCGATTGTTCCTTGTACACAATACCCAGGCATGATGACCTAAAAAAGCAGAACTAATTGTTTTTTTAAAATGTTATTTATTTTTTAAAAAACATCTTCGATTTGTTTACGAGTCTCACCATGTTCTTCTCATTGCCAGCCCATTTCTTGAAGATCTGCAAAGACTGACCAGCATGCAGCATGCCCGGCGTGGCAAACACCACCTGAAAGTGTACACATTGTTGTTATACACTGCTATTTGAATTTTCCTCCTATAACTTCTTAAAAGCTTTGGAGAAAAAAATGATACTTACCATAGGTCCGGGATTATCAGCGTAAGAGCGGTCGAAGGCCTTGATGTGCTTAAATTCAAACATGTTTCTCTGTACAAAGGTTTTTCTGATCTTCTGGTTGGTCCATGTTATGAAAAGCTTGTAATAATGATTAGCTTTCTCTGTCAACCCAGTGGAGAAGTAGATTGGGGCCTTCAGGTTCATTCTCTCCCTGGTAAGTGAGAGGAGGTAATTAGAGTGTCTGCTGTCACTTGATATGATAAAGTTCACACACCACCATTATACAATCAAGCTTAATTAAATGAAGCCATTTAAATTTGTGACCTTTATGTATTGTAATCGTGTGCATTTTTTCTGTGTCAATCACTTTTGGCTGCATATTTGTATGAAAGGTGCTTTATAAATCAAGTTCAGCTGTGTTGAGTTACACCACATTATTATTATATGGCTTCAAATCAGATCAGTCAGTACAAAAGGCAAAACTCGAACAAATCTAACTAAAACATTTAAGATCATTGTGCAAAAATGAGTAAACTCCAGTGAATGTCTCAGAAGAAAAAACTGATAGAATTATAATTAACATGAATCCACTAACAGTTGAGTCCAATCAAATATCACACAGGTGGCCACAGGATAACTGACAATTAAGAGTGGTATTTAAGAGAGAAAATCCACTGCTGACAAAATGGCACCACATGGAAAAGAAATGTCACAAGACAGAAAAAGAATGGTTTAGAAAACACTTTCTTTGCACAGAAAACATCATGGATATAAGAAATTAGCAAAGCATTACTAATCAGTTTGAATCCTGTCAAACTGTGGCGAGTGTTTCCCATGACAGCATATGACGTACATCGCAGAGGAGTGGTATGCATGGCTGTCGGAAGAAAGCCACTTCTGAAGCCCATGCACAAAAAAGCTCATCTAGAATTTGCCAACATCCATGTTGACAAGAAGCGAAGACTATCTGGACTTTATACTTCAGAATGATGAGACAAAGATTAATCTTTTTGGCTGTGATGGGTTCCAAACTGTATGGCGTACGCAAGAGTGAGGAGTACAATGAAAAATGCATGGTACCAACAGTAAAGCATTGTGGTGGCAGTGTTCTTGTGTGGGGCTGCATGTGTGCTGCAGGTATCAGGGAGTTGCATTTGATAGATGGCATCATGAGTTCACAGATGTACTGCGAAGTACTGAAAGAGAAGATGCCACCATCACTCTGTGCCCTAGGTTGCTGGGCACTGTTTCAACAAGATAATGACCCAAAACATACATGTAAGGGAGGGTGATAAGTGATTCAGTGGCCAAGCATGTCACTAGAGTTCTGATAAGACACGTTTCATTATTCATCCAGCATCCGGGATCTGAAAGAGTTAATTCTTCAAGAATGAAGAAAAATAGATGTAGCTGTATGACATCAACTTGTTCATTCAATGTCTGGAAGATTTGCCACTGTTCTTAAAAGTCAAGGAGATTTGGTAGAATTTGTTGATAGGGTGTAATCATTTTTGAAACACCCTGTTTGAATAAAATGTATTTTTTTTAATCCTAGAGAAGCTATGCGAACTCACTCTTATGGTATAAAAAAAGTAATGTTTAATAACCTGTTTTGTAAAAATGCAGCAAAGGTTCATATTAACTGAGAAATGGATTTGAAGAGTCTTAATTATCAACGGGGTGTACTCATTTATGCTGTGAACTGTACATACACAAAGCTTTACTGAATATGTAAAAAAACGTATTTAAATTTTTCCTTTGAAGTTTGTTTTAAAAACTGAAGAACAACCGTACCAAAATGTTTCCAGCAGGATGCAGAGCTCTTGTGCTCTTCCGAGGGCAAACACAGGAATGAGAACCTGAAAAGATAACAAGAAAACTCATTTGAAAAATTTCACTTAATATTTGTTAAACCTGCATTTTCCCTCCACCACAAAATAAAGAATTACCTTTCCTCCTCTTTCTATGGTTTCATGCACCTTCTTCAGAAAGTCCCTCTCTCTGCATCTCTTTGAGTCACGGATGGTGGTGGCATATGTAGACTCTGAGATGAGGATGTCTGGACGGCACTTATCAATCCACGCAGCACTGCAAATGTACAACACAAGGATGAAGACACTGCGTAGTGTGTGCGCATAAACTGCAGCATACAATAATTAAATGCAGTAAAGGCCACTTACCCTAAATGCCTGTCAGGTGTCATGTTATAGTCTCCCTGAAAATAAAAAAGACATTATTCTGAGATCTTGGCAGTCAAAATCACAGAGTTTGATACTGTACAAACTTGTTTACACTCACAGTGTAGACCACAGACTCTGATCCCACTTTGATCTGCACCATGGCAGCTCCCAGGACATGGCCTGCATAGTACGCCTTGATCTCCAGCTCATCATCCACCTGCCAGCAGCACAACAAAAAACAGCTTGATTCGCCATCAAAAGAGACGAGCAGCTGGTGCAGAAATGATTAATAGCTGGATATCTGGGCACATCAAAAATGATATCGGCACTGCACCTGGACAGTTTGGTGGAGGTTCAAAGGTACAACTTTCTTCATGCAGTCCTTGATCATCTGCGAGGTGAAGAAGTTGGTTTCTCCCTTTTTGTCGACGGTGATCTTGCGGAAGTCTTCGAGCAAAATGGGACAGATAGCCTTGGTGGGATGGGTCATGTAGATGGGTCCATCGTAGCCCACCATCTCACTCATGAAGGGCAGAGCGCCACAGTGGTCCAAGTGGAAATGGCTGAAAAAGGAACAGGTGTAGCCATGTAAGAATACAGGACTGTTTTTTATACATGCTGATGAGAGAGAAATGGCACTATATCATGTAAATATGAGGACAACGAACCTGATGATCACACAGTCCAAAAAGTCTGTCAGACGTCCATTCTGAGTTATATAAGAAAAGTCAGGGAACCGTCTCTGCAATCACAAATGATAGTGGCATTCAATTAGCTTTATACTAGAACTTATAATATTAAGTTAAATTTTTTTTAATGCATTCAAAATAAAAATAAAAAAACTTTTGCAACAAGACAGTTGCAGGTATTTAGCTAAAGTCACTGAAGACGCAGCTATAAAGAGCAGAGGAGGGATTACACTTTGCAATTAGATACTGTAAGAAAAGATTGTCTTCATTATTGATTTACTTCTTTGTGCATTCATTTTGAAAAATTGACGGCTTAGGTGACACGTTAAAATGTCTTGTTTAATCGATTAATTTCCACATTATTTGCTAATTTGGGAATCACTGTTTGGCCTATAACATTACATTTATTCATTTAGCTGACGCTTTTACCCAAAGCAACTTAAAATTGCTATGCATGTCAGAGGTCACACACCTCTGGAGCAACAATAGGTCTCTCAGGTCTCTCACACCAAAGGCATGTGTCTTATCCCCTGCGCCATCGCCACCCTCCCAAAGACATTAAATTTACAATGGTATAAGGCAGAAAATCCTCAATTTTGAGGAGCTGCAACTACAGAATGTTTGCTTTAAAAAGCCATTAATTGATTACCAAAAAAGTTGTTATTTATATTTTCAGTAGATTGACTCATCAGTTAGTCAAGTAATCTTCAGCTGTAACTTATGGTTAGTCAGTTTGACTAGCCAACAACACTCATGTATTACAGCAACCACATGGTGAATAAATTGCAGGTATTTAAAAACGTGTAGAAACTTTTAATTTAACAAAATTGAAAGAGGAGAGATTGAAGAGCTTGAATTTAGAGTTATGCCGCATCGGTTATAGATAACTCATAGCATAGCATAACTTTCATTTAAGTCTGCATAGAAGCTGAGACACAGGAGTCTTTTTAGTTGTGGTTTGGAGCAGGTGATGCATAACACCTTGTCTGTGCACTTTTAGTTTTGAGCTCCCATATTTAGTTTTTTCCCTATTCACTATTTATGTAAATGGACGAGTGTAGGTTGGTTATGACAGAAACCCAACCAAAGAAAAAAAATGTCATACTGATCATCTTTACACAGTTGTTGTTGTTTTTCTAAGACATAAGTTACTTGACTTACATCATCATTGTATCCCATGTGCATCCCACAGTCCAGCATTATATTTTTGCCTCCAATTGAAACAAGGATGCAGCTGCGGCCGACATCCTGTCCAGCACCTTGGAGAGGGAACAGTGAAGTTGAAGGAAAGCTTTACAACACAGTGAATGCGCCAGTAAGACCACTAAGTTAGCTTCCTCAGCTAACAACAGCTACCAACGATAAAGGGTGAAACTTACAAACTGTTTTCGACTTCATAACAGCAGTAGATACACAAGTTATTACTATTCAAACAGAGCCAGACATTTAGCGAATAGATAACTTCAAAGTTTTAGACATATTTATTGTTGACGGAACTAGCAATGTAGATGCTAACTAGCCACTGTAACGTTACTCACCCAGTGGTGTTACTTTTATTTCAGGCATGTTTTCTCATCGGGACAGCCTGTTTTTGAAGACAGATGAATGAGACTTCGGTAACCCAGGTGGACGAACTGCTTTCTATGAATAAAACCTTGTTTACAATGAAATGTTTGCTGTTCAGTTAACTTGTATACATGCGGATCGTTTTTTTTTTACCAGTGTCAAGGTACCCACAGTAAACTGTGGATGCAACTTCCGGGCAGCGCATTCAAAATAAAAGCCCTTTTGCAAACCATTTTACAAGACTGTTGAGTTCAATCCCTTTGTTTCTATTTGAATTTGTGTATTGTACATTCATCTACATAAAGCAGGTATTTTACAGGCTGATTCCAGTATTTTTAGAATTAATATTATAGATTCATTGAAATGATAGGCCTAAGTTGGATCTGGATCAGCACTACTGATCTTATAAACAAAATCAGGTACCATATCAGCCAGGGCATCCCTATCTTTACTCAGTACATTTAAAATAAACTACATATACATTAAATTAAATAATTAAATATTTCCATCCCTCTGTTATTTCTGTATCCCAAGTAGTTTTTAAAAATAAATAATTCATACCTATTAATGGTCAGCTGGGATAGGCTCCAGTCCCCCCGCGACCCTGTACACAGGATAAACGGTTGACAATGGATAGATGGATGGATACTTATTAATGCCCTGATTTGTTGGGAACTGAAGTAAATAAAGTAGTCTAGATTTATACATGACAGTAAAAAAAACACAAATTAAGCTATAGAATTTGCAGCACAATAAAATGTACAGCGCAATTTTTCCTATGTCATTTGGACAACTGTTTTTAAATCTCATCTCACCAATTAGAGTATGGCATTAACATTTGTGTTAAAAAGCACAGCCACAGATTTTTATTTTATGTTTTGATGCATTGATTGGAGAGAATTTCAACAAATATAACAAGAATGCTTCTGAATTAAATTGCCTATCGAACTTTTAAATATCATTTATCTAAATGTGAAAATTCCCTTATTGATCTCATGAAGCCACAATGCTCTATATTCTTACTGAAGCGCTGAACCTTCGACGCCAACGCTTTTATTTTGGAGGCAAAGTCACCAATATCCGGTGATTTCCGGCCCGAGTCTGCGCAGTAGAAGCGGATTAGAGACTTGGGCAGCAACTTGCCTTACTGATACGAAGAGAAATGCTTAGTTTTTCCTTCACGTTTAAGTTTTTTTGGAGGTAATGTGTTGGCTCTTTGGTTGTTTACCTCAGTACTCACATTTGTCGCCATCTCCACTTTGTTAGTAGAAGGTAAATAGATTCGCTCATTCATTTGTTATCTGTCCGTTTTTGTCGGTAGCACTTCCGCATAGGAAACCATGGCAGATTCTGTTGGATCAGAAGACCAGACATTCTGCTTACAGGAGGTGCTCGACACCTTCAAGTTGTGTTTGTCCGAGAATAAAGAGGTCTACCTTGAACACTACGTCGCTGGGTGGCGTGGTCTTGTAAAGTAAGTGGGTCAAATCTTTTGGCATGTGTTGGACCTATATGGTCTCTCCTGTGTGAACTGATAAAATGTGCATGCACTTACAGCATGATTAGCCTATACTGTACATACTACACTCAGCTGAAGCAGTCTGCAAAGTGTCACTGAGGTGTTTTGTTCATCCCTTTTTATAGGTTTCTGAACAGCTTGGGGAATGTCTTTGGCTTCATTTCCAAGGATGCTGTCAACAAGATCAAGATCCTGCACAGCTACCTGGAGGGTGAGAACGGGTCTCAATATGTCACTGTCCAGTCAATGATAAAATATGAGCTGGAGAATGGACTAGTGGACCTGACCAAGAGAGGCAGCCATGCAGAGTCAGGCTGCCGTACTTTACTGAGGCTGCACCGTGCGCTGAGGTGGCTGGAGCTCTTCCTGGAGCGCCTCCGCACCAGCAGTGAGGACAGCAAGACATCTGTCATGTGTGCAGAGGCCTACAATGAGTCTCTTGCCCAGCACCACCCTTGGCTGGTCCGCAAGGCTGCAGGCATGGCATTCTGCGTGCTCCCAGGGCGTCCCGCTTTCTTTGAAGTGATGAATGTAGGGCCCCCGGAGCAGGTTGTGGCCATGCTAGGGGACGCTCTACCTCTTATCTCTGATGTGTACCAGATCACAGAGGAACTTTATGCTCAACATAATCTGCTTGACTTACCATAGAGAGCAACAAGTACTATTGTCTGCCACTTTAAATGATTAAATACCCACTACTTGTCCCGCCTGAAGGGATTGAAAGCTAGCTACTACTCCTGTTTGGTGATTTAAGTGTTTAAGTGTACAGTGTTGGATACAAATAATTTAGCATCATTTCATTGATGCTAATCATTACCTACTGCATTATCTACTGTTAATTATAATGTTGCATGTTAGTCTTTAGTCTTTATAGTGCCTTTATAATCTGAATGAACTTTTAAATTCAGGTTTTGTTGTAGATTTCTTTTTAATTTAAATTGTTTAAGGGAACATAAGTCTTTGCTCAATGCAAATAGCTGTTAATTTGTTTTTCACTGTTTATCCCCCCAAAAGACCAAACTAATACAAATTATGTGGGGATACATTATTTAGAACCAGAGCTGCAAAGATTAGTTTGTTAATCAATTAGTTGATGTGAGGAAAGTGAATCTGCAGCTACTTTGAGAAACGATTAAATGTTGGAGTTATTTTTTCAAGCAAAAACACCAAATAGTTTGGCTTCAGGTTCTCATTGGTAAGAATGTTACAGTTTTCCTTGGTCTCACAACATAGTAAATCATTATCAACCAATCTGATAATCGATAATGAAAATAATTGGATTTAGAACTGATACCAGTCACGATTTTATATATTAGAGAAATACTTGTATGAAAGCTGTATGAGCTTCTCTGAAAGCAACCTCTCATTTGCAGGAAGGCCCTGATCACATTTACACTGTACACATTCACACTTGGAAGCTGCCCAGCACAACCGCAGCTTGGTGTGCTGGCCACTGAGCAGCCCCACTGGAGCGGTTGGGGTTATGGGCTTTGGTCAAGGGCACCTCAGTGGTGGTAAATGAGGGACTACTTGTTTTACATCCCATACCCAGATTTTATCCTGCTGGTCCGGGGATTGAACCAGTGACCTCCCGGGAACAAGCTCGCTTCTTTATGAAGCCTTTGGGCATAATGTTCTCATACCATATTTCATTCAAATATTAACATGTTTATGCTCCTGTTACACAGTGGTAATTGGTGTAATCTAATACTAGATGATTTGATATTTTGTGATACTAAGTACTGCATAAATTATCACGGTCTTGTAGTAAAAAATACAGAAAAAAAGACTACCAGTAAACTGCAGCCTTAATGGGAGAGTAACAGTTTCCAAACCACTTCTTGACAGGAAGTCTAAACATGCCAACAGTACTAAATTTATCTGGGAGATGCATACTCTTAACACTGCAGCCAGAAGTACTGGAATAATGTGGATCTTTAAATTTCTACAAACACATATTTGCAGTTCAATGATAAAACCAAATACTACAACATTCTTACTTAGAGGGAAAGAATGTAATTTTGCTTTAGAAACTGTTGTCGGCCGCTTATGGAATAAAAGCTTTAGTATTGTACTCAGAGTTGTTAACTCCACTGTATATAATAACTTTTCATTTAATTAATAAATAATACAAAATATGCTGGTATTCTTTATTTGAAGTGATTGCCGTATTGTTATAAGAATGTACTTTATTATATATATTATATATTGTCACTAATGCAAACAGAATTTATATAAAGTGTAGCTTAATAAAAAAGAAATTCACTTGTTTGATGGTTGTTAATTTGTGTTATGTTGACGTGACAATTGATTATAGATCCACCTGAAACCTTTTGTCAAACAGCCTTTTACCTGAGAAAGGTTTTCTTCTGACCTTACTGAAAGCCAATGTGCAGAAAAGTATTGAAGCGGTAACCCTTCCCTTAAAGTGTTATTATTATTACACCAAATAAGGAAATAGAGTTATATTATATTTGCAGACAAAGAATACAACAGTGTGTTATGCTACATTGCAGTGTTACTAATGATTTTCTTTTCTCTTATGAACAAACTGTTGCAAAACTCCAATAACAGAAATCCAAATAGACTTAGGGATTTGGGAGAGTTATTGTTGTGTAAACGGTACTTAGACCACAAATCACGTTTTACACTGTGGTGGAAAACAACAAAGTTCCTTTACTTAAGTAAACATTTGAGGTACTTGTATTATATGCAAGTATTTCTATTTTCTACTATTTTTCAAAGGCAATTGCTTTTACTTTACTACATTTATTTTATAACTATAGTTACTAGTTCCTTTCAGATGCAGATACAGATTATTAAAACAAAATAGCTTATTAAAGGTTAAGATAAACCTTTATTTATCCCAGCGAAGGGTCACAACTCACAAGCTAGCCTGCTGTAGGAAATATGACAGAATTAAACTCGGCCCACTTACCAACTGCAACATTTACAACTTAATGCATCAATAAGTATAACTAAACAAAAAAATATATATTATTCTGAAATGGACAGTTCCGCATATGCTAATTTTTACTTTAGAAGTATTTTTACATTAAATCTTTGAATGCAATCCTTTTTCTTATAACATAGTATTTCTAGACAGTGGTATCCCTGCATAAAAGTAAAAGTTCTGAGTAGGCCACTCCACCACATGTCGTTTTCTGTGGCAGACTTTAAAATTCAGAATCATGTTTTTAAGCAGTTCTAACAAATACAGGAAATGTCACGAAGCATTAAGGTGATTAAACGATGTTAAATATGTTTTTGGTGCAGTTAAAGAAGGACCGGACATCTCAGAACATAAGGTTTCAATTTGATTAATCTAGCTGCAGTTGCGCACTTCCAACATCAGGGGCCTCCCCGTCTCCAGCACACAAGTCGTCCTCAAGGCAACCAGACTGTCACGGCAACCTCTCCGACGCTCACTGGAGGTACTTCCTGCTGAAACTGGAAAACTGGATTGAAAGCGATTCAAAAGTAATGCGCACAAACGACGTTTTTAACGTTTAACCCCGTAATTTAGCTCCAGTAGCAGGGATCCCCTCTTCCAGGTAGTAAAGCTGCTTCAAAAACGATCTTAGAAGTGGCGATATCAACTTCTAAGGTATGGCTTTCTTTACAGTTTTTTGAAGGATTGAAGCCAAGACTACAACTGGGAATCTTCGCTGACAGACTTTTCTGAACTGTAATGCTAAAGAGAACCTTAAACGCTGGTTATCAATGCATTTAGCAAGGCCAAAGTCCTCCAAAGGGCGAAGCAGACCTGCAGTAAACAACTCTCTGCATGCTGGTGACACAGACAGCAGCCGGGGGCCACCTGTGTCTCCCAATTCTCCTGTGTACAGCAGGCCGGACAGACACCTCCGCTTTCACTCCCAGCCCATAATGTGGCAAGCCAGCCAGCTGAGCCAGGATGAAGTCCTGCAGATGCTGCAACACGCCCCTGCTGCTCCACCACAGTCCTTAAACAAGTACAAGGTCCTTCCATCCATAGAGAGGAGGCAGTCAGAGGTGAGTCTTGGGAGAAACCTGGACAAACAGATGTCCAGGCTGAGCCTGTCTGATGATGCTATCCCACAGCGAAGGCACAGGAATGAGGAGCCAGATCTCTCCATGGTGAAGGCTGTGACCCAGACCAGCAGCTCTGAAGTGGACAAGAGGGCTAATGTTCATCTCAGGGTCACGCCTAAACCCAATGACCCAGGACCCATAATGACCAAAGAAGCTGGTGCCACTGGCAGCTTGCTCCTAGCTATCCGAGCACCATGTGGTAGGAGGTTTCAGCAGCACTTTAACCCCACAGACACTCTGCTGATGGTGAAAGCCAGTGCAGAGGTCAGGTATGGAGTCAAATATGGAAAAACTTCCATTGAGACCATGGATCTGCCACGCAGGACCTTCACAGACATGAATATGACCTTGGCCCAGTGTGGCATCTTGAACAGATGGTTGCTGTGCATCTCTCAGAACGAAAGCGTGGTGGAGCATGAGTGAACTTTATGTTTTGCAGTTAAAATTTCTCGTTATGTTGGTATGTAGAGTCCCCCTACACTCCAAAATGTGTTTTGCTTATTGTTTCTTCCCTTGGATGTTTGAGCCTCACTGCAGTACACAATGATATTTGGGTGATGTGGCGAGTTTGATGCTAGAAGGCTGTTTTCACTGCTGAGAAGGGAAAGCTTCTCTGCGCTCACTTTAAATATACTGAAGATGCACTTAGTAAAATATAAGGTAAACTGTCTGGCATTTTCAAATGGAAAAAGATTCAGGACTTTTCAGTGAGGGAGATGGAAGGGAGGGAGGGACGTTATGGAGCCCCAGAAGTTTTATTACTTTGGATATTGTTCACTCAAGATTCGATAAAAATATCTTTTAGGACTTTAGAAGTGCTTTAAGAGTTTTAAATTGAACTTTTTGTAATAAAAACATCACTCAAATTATTATTTTCATGTCTTAACACACAGGCCTAACACAGTTCACAAGCTTTTTTGTGTACATCTATTGACTAGCAAATTTTGAACAATTGATCTAACGGGTAATGTTTTTGCTGTACTATTGCCCACAAGACTTCAGCTTTTGCTTTTAGAGGTTCACGAAAATAAAACCTGTAGGCTGTATTTATCTACAGTGGCTTGTAAATAGATTATAAATGACATGTTCAGGGAGACTGCACAATACCTTATCTAAAATAGCAGGCAATTCTCAAATTTACAACTTCCATCTGCTCTCAGTTATTGTTTTAGAGAAGAAAATCTGGTTGATGTGTAATGGTTGCAGTAGTCCTGGTATTTAATACCAAAGCATAATCAGAGTTGCTGCTGGCAAATGCAGCAATTTTCCATTACCCTTTGGTTGATGTTCTTATGTGCCAAATAAAGTTTTTCATTGGGACAGAGGCACAGAAGTACATCAGTCAATAAATGGTGAAGTCATCACACTTTTACTACAACTAATGATGTTGTTTAAAAGCTTGAGAACACAAATACATTAAATGTTTACTTAATCTTGTGACTGGAATTTCATTTTATAGACTTATGGTCACTGGTCTAAATGCAGCTGAAAAAGGGATCCTGTATGTACACCACACATGAAAGCAGTAGGCGTCTTCGACACGACATTTTGAAGTGTCACTGCAGGAAAGGCACAGGTAAATGACAAAAATGAATCACGGCAATCGCTGTCATTATTAGTAATATCTTCTATTACTCAAGACTACTGCTGTGAAAAAGGCCCATTTCAAACAACCCTCACTCTGTTCTGATTGAAGTACCCCTTTTTATCATTTCCTGTTTTATGGAGCCATGAAATGATTTCTGGATGGATAAGAGTAATGCGTTTATGAAGCGTAAAAGCACGACGATATGACTAATCAAGACATACATGCTCCTGTTCTCTTACAAAATCGACGATTAACACACTAAAGTGCAGAGAATCGGGTGGTCAGAGGGTTTTGAATATATTGTATATTCACTCAAGAAATAGAGGTTTATCAAATCATGTTTAATAAAAGCAACTGATTCATTCTTTAGGTGTTACTTGATAAAGGGACAGTCCTCGAACAAGCTAAAGCAGTCATACAAAAACAGCAATTGAACTGAAAGAAACTGAACAGGTTTTACATGCAACAGTATATTTATTTTTTTATCCACACAGTAACTGCTCTGGCTTCACAGTCAGATCCAACACCAAATTAAATTGAGGAAACTAATTTGTCAGGCACTACAGGGCTAAAGCATTCACTCAAGTATATCTGATCTGAACTCAACCTTTATCAAGCCGTGCAAACATCTATAAGGGAGGCAGTCTTGTGCCCCATCAATCCTACAAAAAACCCACACATACACACTTCATATAATCAAAACACTGCAAACAATTAACTGTAGTAATATCACCACCATTCTTAAATGCTGTTTTAACAGCTAGTGGTTGTTTTAATGTCTCTGGTAGACAGTTTAAAGGCTTAAGGTGACTCCAGTGATCAATCAAGGCAGACATCAAATGAAAGTCAAGTGAAAAACTTTGACACAAATTAGTGCCATGAACTAAGTTTGCATAGTCAACATTAGCACGCATTTCTTTTCTGTAAACAATACAATCAATAAACCCTTGAAATAGTTCAAGTCACATTTGAGGTAACACGTCTAACTGCCTCAGTATTGGGAGTGCATGTAGCAAAGCATTCAACTTATCAGGCTTTCCATCTCCTCAAGATTGCTGGTGTCAAGTTTTGTGATTCTCCTGTCTGTGGGAGAAAGAGAGATAACGTCATGTTAGGATCCTTATCAGAATCGGATGTGTTGCAAAGTTGTTCTTACAAATACAAGGATTTTGTTTTGACGACTTGGTGAGCAGCAACAATAAACATAAACCTATGTGAATATAAAGAAATCGATTAGATCAGGATTTATATTTACTGTGTTAATCAAACTGAAAAAAACATGAACATACTGAAATGCATCTCAATTTGGTTTATAATATCCATGCTGTGTTTACTGTCAACCATATTGACAGCAAATCCTCTTCTGCCAAAGCGTCCTGTGCGGCCAATCCGGTGAAGGTATGTCTCATTGTCGGCGTTCCCATCCATGTCCACAGGGAGGTCAAAGTTGACCACAAGTGACACTTGTTCCACATCAATCCCTGTAATCAACAAAACCACAAATAGGTTGGATGCATTTATACTCACCTCCCAACATGAAGCCGATGTTTAAACTCTACAATCTTAATCTCCCTCACCTCTGGAGCACACATTTGTGGTCACGAGCACCTTTTCCTTGCCGTTCCTGAAGCGGTCAATGACCGCAGCTCTCTGCTCCACGGTCATTTCCCCACTCAGCAATGCCACCTGGTGGCCCTCTCTGGTCAGGTTTGCAGTCAGCCAAGCAGCCATCTTGCGAGTCTGAAGAAGTAGTATCAGTTTAACTGAATTGCTTATACTGCATCCTGTCAGTGGACATTTTGTTGAAATTGGAATTTTTATTATTTGTGATAAATTAGATGCATTTCTAAGTCATAGCATAAGGTGACGTCTTAAAGAGACATGTTTTGGCCAATGCAGAGGTGTTACTGATTAAGACACATCTTATCACCTGTCAATTTACCAAACTTCAACACCACACTTACACCTGGCATTAACATGCAATCTGTATCTGGATATCCTATGTGCACAAGGAAAAACACTTCCTAACTGCGCCTCTACCTACTAGGTTAAGCTGCACAGCAACAAGTAGTAGCAGTAGCCAACAAGTCTTCCCTTTACATGACCCTGCCTCATGAATGTACATATTTAGATCTGATCACAATGTGGGCAGAATGAAGATAATTATCAATACCATGTATAAATGCAAAGGCCTGCGTATCAGATGTTACGATCCATATTGTGCATCCAGATACAGATGACCATGTGTAATTGAGATCCAAAAGTGAAGAGAAAGTTTTTAAAAAAAATCATTATATAGTGCGTACCAAACAGAGTTCAAACTACTGACTTACATGGCAGAAGATCATGGCCTGTGCAATGGTAAGGGTGCCATATAGATTACACAGTGCTGTGAATTTGTCTTCCTTCTCCTTACAGACCACATAGAACTGCTTGATGGTGTCCAGAGTCTCCTCTTCACGCTTTAGCCTGATAATATTGGGATCAGGAACCACATGCTCTGCAAACCTCCACACAGAGTCCTCAAAGGTTGCAGAAAAAAGGAGCATCTGACAGTCCTTTGTCAGCTGTCTGCATTGGTATGAAGTGAAAAGAGGAAAATATGGTGACGAGAGGCTTGTTGACATGACAGATTAAACTCTTGTCATTGGTAGGCTTCTCTAAAAAGGAACCCACCTATGGATACGTATGCTCTGGTCCCGATGACCCTGTGTGGCGATCATCACATCAGCCTCGTCCAGCACAAACATAGTAATCTTCTTGGGATCGATGAGCTTGTACTTGGTGCACCAGTCGAGGATTGTACCCGGCGTTCCTATGACAATCTGCTGCTGCAACTTGGTGCCTCGCTCCACTGAACAGAATGCAGAAATTCACAAAGTGGTATAACCAACACTGGCTATCTCATGACTTCAAATACCATATTGCTGCGAATTCCATCCAACGTAATTCCACTTAAGGTCACATTCTTACTTTTGCTGCCCCGAATTCCATATGCCAGTTTCACATCAGGACAAAACTTCCCCATTTGCTCGATTACTTGACCAATCTGCAGCGCAAGCTCGTATGTTGGCGAGATGCAAAGGCACTGAAAGAACCAAACCGTTTGTAAATTGAGAGTTTACTTCAGCGTCTCCAACTTAATGTGGACACTTGGTGGCTCTGCAGACTACATGTTGCACTTACCTGAGTCCACTTTTTAGCTGGGTTTACATGGCTGAGCATGGCCAGAGAAAAAGCAGCAGTTTTACCCGTGCCAGACTGAGACTGGGCGATCAGATTCTGAGGTCTGGATCCAGAGAAAAGATGCACATAAGTTAATAAATCACAGACAAACCTGAGTAAGTGTATTAAAATTCTCTTAATAGCTACTTTATATTTTTTAGCATTGAATTAAAGGACAATGGTTAAAGTCCATCCTGTTCTTGCCCCTACATTATAGTTAAGTGAATATTTTGAACCTTGCCTTCATCACTAAGTCATTTTTCACAATATTCTAATGTTTTACCGTACAAACTGGCAGATAAATTGATAACAAAATTAATTGTTAGTGGCAACCCTAGTCTATTTTACTTAAGGAAAAATCTAGTTTGCTATAAAAGAGAGAAGAGCAGCAAATGCTCATTTTTGAGAAAAATGAGCAATTAGATATTCAGTATTTTGAAACTGAAACATGAGTTTCCCCGAAGTCCAAGGTGATATCAGGTTTAAAAGACATACAAGGAGAGAAGACAAATCCTTACATTTGAGAAGCTTTTTACTTGATAAATGACTGTTATAAATAAATTTTAATTTTTCTGTCCATTGACAAATCTGAATTAATTACTTCTTTCAGCACTTCTTCAATACAGTAAAAATGAACTCACGGCTGTGCCAACATCATGGGCAAAGCATTCTCCTGGATTCTGGATGGTCTGTTGAAACCCATGTTGTAGACACCCTTCAGCAGCTCAGGTTTCCTATTGATCATCAAGTCAAACAAAGATTAAATTGTTTGGGGGGGGGGGGGCATACTGTGCTCATCTATTTCAGATCAATTTCAAACTCACAGTCTCAGCTCTTCAAAGGTCTTCACGGAATACAGAGGAGAGGTGGGGTCCCGCTGCAGAACCTCCACCTGGTTTCTGTTCCGCACCAGAGAGCGGCGGATCAGTTTATTCAACAGGGACTGTTCAGCCAGGTCCACTTTGTCCCCGTCTCTTGTCCAGCCTCCATTTTCAGCTCTCTCCGGCACAATGTTGCCTGCACAGGTGGAAAACCACACAAAAGTCCGTCAAACACCACACCAACTGAGCGGTAAAATTAGATAGCGGGATGTTAATAAGGGGAAAACAACAAATTAAGTTACCATTTATGTCTCCTCTTATGTTGCGTGGACCACACAGTCGATCCACCTTTTTTGAGAAGTCAATCTGGCCAGAGGAAATACAGTTTTATAACATTATAGGTTTAAGAATAATGCGAGAAATGTTAGCATGCCATATTGCAGACACAGCAGCCAGGTAGCATATTGAGCTAACCTGCTAACAAACGATGAGCAAGTTCGTTTGATGTTATTTTTTAAGCTGTTGGTCACCTTTAAAACTTAACCTTACCTGTATGGATGGAGTTGTAGCTTCTTGAACGTCGACTGCAACCGCCCACGAGTCTTCAGACATTTTCAAACATTAATTGTGGGTTTATTTCGACACAAATAACTTTTTTATCAAAAACTTTGATGTCAGCGTGAATGATGTGCGTGCAAAGTGCAGTGACGACGTGCCGTTGTCCGGACCTGGACCAACCGCAACCCGCTGGACCACACCACTAATGCTGCCTTCGTGGGCATCGGAATAATCATCATTTAAAGACCTGGGCCATCAGAAGCAACCAATCACAGTAGTAAATAAACGATAAATATAATTGACTTGTTAATTTAAAAAAGTCAGCTAAAGTTAACCATAATTCAGTGACATATCTTGTGATGAAAGTCGAAGTTAAGTTTAAGGAAACCCATATTTACCTGACGGTGATTTAAACGTTACTATTATGTTTCTGTCTCTCTCTTTGTATGATGTTGGGTGTAAAATATTTTCTAATTGTTTCATGGTCGCTTTTATGTCTGTTTATGTGTTTTTAGAACGACAATTAAACACTTCAATTGAGACAGTGTTATATTTACGGGGTTTGTGAGGAATACCTAAAGGCTCCGTAGTATTCCCACCCTTTCGTAGAGTGAACCTGCTGACACACCCATCACACAAACCTACCACATAATGTACATCACCGTAATAAGACATTTTGAATGACAGCAAATAGACCGATCTAATTTTGATAGAAATCCATAAGAAACAATTGCAATAATATTGCACATGATATGTTTTATAAGATACGTATTGCACATGATATGTAAGCTATTTCTATAATAAACTTTATTTGTATATTACTCTGTGGGTGTCATCTGAAGTGTTGGGTGATTTAGTTTCTGTCACTGTTGTAATCTTGATATGTATTAATATGTATGAGCTGATATGAGTTCATGTTAAGTTTATAAACCTAAGAATATTATAGCTAGGCCTATATCATATCTTTTCATAACTAATTATTGTTTTCAGTATAGCTTATTCTGCCCTATTATTATTTCTTTTGTTAACTGATTACTATTTTCTATTTAGTAGGAGGGTTAAAGGCGATTCCACTTAAAGTTAGACGTTGAGGTTTAGACGTTAGATGTTGAACTAGGGCTGCAGTTATTATTATTTTTGATTAATTCATTCACCAGTTCTATAAAATGTCAAAAACAAAAAGAAAAATGCCAGAACTTCAGAGAACCCAAGGTGACATCTTCAAATTAATTATTTAGTTGACCAACAGTCCAAAACCTTAAAATTATTCAATTTACTATCAGGTAAGCAAAAGAAATGCAACAAATTTTCACATTAGAGGAGAATTTTTGAGTGAAAAATTTAACCAATTAAAAAAAGAAAGTTCTCTGTATTGTCTATTGATTCGGCCATGTTCACCTGTTAACCACATGTTTGATTACCATGCATCTGATGATGATTTACTAGTCAAAGTAGATTTGAAATGATTAGCTGACAAATTGGTGTGGTAATCATTTAAGTAAAACATACTGCATGTTCTCAAGATCCAGCATCTCTAATATGAGGATTTGCATGTTTTCTTTGTCTAATGTGACTGATGTCCTCGATTCAGTGTTTTTTTTTGGACTATTAGGTGGACAAAACAAGCAATTTGTTGACAATGCCTTAAGCTCTAAGAATTTAGGGAAATGTTCATCATAAATAATCAACAGATTAATCGATCAGCTGCTGAAATAAAATCCTTTAAGTGGAATTTGTCTTTAACCGTTCTACTGTTCACTTGTTGTAAGACAGACAAAAACTGAGTCTGTGTGTGTGTGTGTGTGTGTGTGTGTGTGACCGGGTTTGAATGGTTGAGAATAGATAGACAGTAAGAGGGAAGGGAAGGAAGGGTGGGGGGTACAGAGTTTTATTGGCTGCAGGTTGATTCAATTTGGAGGCGGATGTTGAGTTTCTGCCAACCCACACTCACACAAATGCACGCACGCACGCACGCACACACGCACACACGCACACACACACACACACACACACACAGACACTGTCTACATTTTCACGACTACCAAATGACTTCATAAACACACATTAATTGTCATGGTAACCTTGCAGGAAAACAGATGGATCAAACCGAGTGATCACAAAAACATAGAGACAGCCAAACACCCACATAGGATTTAAAACATTAAGAGCTTTCCAATTACACTGGAGAGACTAAGAGAGAGAGATTATAGGTGATATGAGGGGGACATGTAGTGCTCCCTCACCCACCCATCTGTTCCTCCAAGCCTTTTTTTTACTCTCACGGTGTTCACTCTGATCCCAGCTATTAAAAAGATACCTGGATGGTTCTTGTTGTCATTGATGTCAGGGAGGGCTGGAGTGAGTGGGTGGTGGTGATGCTTTTAATGCGCATCTAAAGGAAAGGGGGATGTTTATTGGAAGGACTGGACCCACTGTCTCAGCCCCCCTCTCTCTCCCTCAAGCCCTCCAACTCCAGCATCCACAGTGAGGAGGAGGAGGGGAGGAGAATAAATGCAACCGCTTTTGCAACCACATGTTGCTGTGCTTGATTGAACTGCTGCTGCAACAGCTCCTGCCTTCCCTTTCTTTGCGTTGTACATCTAACTAACAATGTGGCCACTGCATCTGTAGCTTCTGCCACCTGTGGCAGCACTCCTATTCCCTCTACGCCACAAAGAGAGAACAAAAAAGGGGAGCTGAGAGAGGTCGCAGAGGAGGAGGATATCTTTCCTGATAAGTGGACTTCTAACAGAGAGATTCTCGCTGCATACCCAGCTGACACAAATGAAAGGTAAGATAATGAGGCTGATACTGTCATTATATCAGATGCATTTTAATGTCACCGTGTGTCTCTCTGATGATGCATATATTAAACATCCCTGTCATTTGTTTAAACTGAAGAAAAGGTCGACCATACAGATGATTAAAACTACCGGTGACACTGTAAACATATCCAGACACTGTGTTCCAACAGGTGGTTACCACAGGCTCTGCACTCTGTTTTGACACTAATGAGTGCAGAGGAGTGTGGCAGTGTTCATAGGAAATGTTGAGTTGATGGTTTGGTGGTCCTTTAGCAAACCCAGGAGGGAGGCAGGGTGATTCATTTGATTGAGCCAACCAGGAGAGAAGCATCCTGGGACTGCCACTTTTAACACTAATTACTATAAACTGAAAGACCGTAAAGAAAAGGATGCCTTGAAAAAAACTGACACCAGCCATGCAGAATGTGGAAATGTATTTTTTAAAGCATAATGTAAGTTTATTTAGATTATAAAGATCTTTAATGTCACACCAATTTGTTAATGTGTCTTGATGTTCAGTGTCTGTATCTCATCACAAATCAAACCAAGAGTTTGCAGTCCTGCTGTGCTTGAATTCTTCTTTAATTAAGTCATTATTTTATACACTTGTATGTGGAGAATGTTTCTATAGAGGGATGAAGGGATTGCCTTTATTTTTGGTTGACTGGACACATGATGGCACTGTTGAGACAGACAACTAAACAGTCTGTGATTACAACTGTATGACCTTTTCTTTGCCATCAATAACCGTGTGGTGCCTAAAATCACGGTTTGAGTATAAGAAACTGATCAAATTTATTATTGATTCGGAAGGTCTTCTCATGTAGCCAGGGAGTGTGAAGGTTGTATCTTTGGAGATCATGCAGGTGAACCTTCTAAAGTAGCCTAAGTAAATATGATTGCGTGGTTTGTGTGAAGGGAAGAGGTTGCCTGGTATTTTAAATGCAATCAGTCACTGTCACTAATAATAAATAAAGCCACACTTTAGAGATGGTAGTGGTCAGTCTGCAGTCACACAAGCAAGCAAGCAGAGCTGTCTCTATGGAAATTGCTTTCGTCACAACACTTCCTATCAAGCTGGGGCTCTGGTCATACAGCAGACAGACCCTTCACAGCACATAACCAAGATTGCTGTTGGAGGAGACAATATTAATGAAGCACAGCACCGAAGCGACAGATAATCTTATATCTTACATAATTAGCGATGTTGCATTCCTTCCTGAGAATTTATCTTTTTGTATCTGAATTTTCATTTTTCACCTCACATGGCACTGAATACTCTTTTTTTTACTCTTTTTATTTTTTGTTGGTGTGTTGTAATGTTACCACCCAAATGTGTTTTACTGCTGTGACCTTTATATCAAAAGTACCTGTGTGATCCATCCTAAAGCTCCTTGGTTTTATCGTTTGAGGTTGGAATATCTATCTTAAGGTTTTATAGATAGGCTATGTGGCTATAAAACCTGCTGCACTGAACTGAGATATAATTAATCTAGATAGCTGCTTTCGGAGTCTGTAATGAGACCCTGCTGTGTCTGACGTTATTGTTATTATAGAATAAATATGAATAAATCATGTAAAATATATAAACAATGTCAGAAATGTTTTTATTTCAAGATGCCTCATTTCAAAAGTCTGATTTTATCACATAACGCTTTTATTTCATACTACTTCATTTCATGACAGTGGTGTTGATCCCTCCTCTGTTAGGCAAGCAAGATCAACAACTGCTACCAGATTTAGCCAGTTAGCACCAATCAACTATATAGCAGTGCTGTAAAAAAACTCAGTAACTGATATCATCACCTTTTGCTACCTACCTAGCTGGCTAACTAGCTAGGTGGGGTTGTGAGCTTGGATTACAACATCAAAACGACGAACCAGTGTTAACAGGAACATCAGCTAACATTAGCTAGTATATTCACAGTTACCTCGGCTGACTTTTGATTCTAATAGGTAATAATAGAAAAACACACAAAACTAGCTCACACTTCTAACACAGGCTCCTCACTTCCATGCTGAGTTACCGGCCTAGCTATTTAGCCGGCTAGGTAGGTAGCATGAGCAATTTTGTTAAGCTTAATAAATAAATGTAGATGATAGTTTCTGTATACTGTGTTTATTTACGAAAGCTGCAAGCTGATTCAAATTATAATAACTTCCAGACGTCGACTAAATAGCTCTGGCATTGTCATTGCTCCAGCTAACAGGAGCTAACTGGTTTCATTTGCAGTTGTTGAATTTGTTAGCATAAGAGTGAATAACGGTATTTTTTAAAATCATAATATAATAAATATATTTGATAGAGCATTATTACAATAAGGATAATAAAACAGCATTTCATAATAATGAGTTGAGTTTTCTTAATTTCTTCAATTATGTCATTAACTGTTGTTTCAATTAAATATTTTATACAATTTTTTCATGTTTTTTAATCCTTTTTATATATTTAACATTATTCATACAAAATTTAACACTTTGCCGGTTACAGCTTTTGATTCTGACATAAAATATCATTATCTTATGAGTTTGTTTAAAACCTTTTTTGTGTTTACATGTGGCAACAAACCAGACTCCTAAAATAAGCATCATGCCTGGACTCATTAACAAGGAGAACCGGAGCGCTCTTCCCCTTAGTGTCTCTGACATCACTTCCTGTGTCAGGGGTTATACTTTGGCACTGACAGCCTCTATGACCTATGAAAATATCGAGGACCATGCAATTGAGGGTGAGTGTGTACACTATTTGTATACTAATATTTGTTTTCTGTTGTATGACTGCTAGCCACTTTCAGTTAATGTACTGTTATGCTCTGAAACGCACTTTTGTAAATTTCACTTTCTTTTTATCCTACTGCCTTTTAGGGATGTTCATTTATCCACTGGATGAAAATTCCATTGTTGTGGGGTTCGAGTCTATGATATCCAGTCAGATTATAACACTGCAAATTAAAGACAAGGCAAAAATTGATGACTGTTATTTGGATTGCTGCAACACATCTAATGGAGGTCTCCAGAGTGGCAGCGGTAAGATGAAAGCTGCTGTAATCAATATTGTCATATTAGCACTGGGTCAAATAAATTACTATGTGTAATTATGAAAGGAGTCGCTCGTAGTCGCACTGATGAACCCATAGAGAATTATCATCTGACTCTGCAGTTCCCCTTCAATTGTCTTGTCAATTTTGGTTTTCTGTCCTGCAACTACACTGTTTTGGTTCACTCTCACCACTCTCATTAACTCCGTTTCCAGCAGCAGCAGCAAGCTGTTTTTTAGGGAAGAAACTCAGATAAGCCACACTACCTGCTCAGCACCAGATGACAGACAGACAAAGTTTTCAACTAGCTGATGAACACAGTGGACCATTTAGCAGCTATAGAAGCAGATATTTCCCCCAAGGATTTGTGGAGACAAAGGGAGAGTGAATATTATACTTAATTACATTTGTCATTTTGCCTGAAACACGACTTTAAATGTATTTCATGTTGGCTTGATTTGTAAATAGGCAACTGTTTAACACATAAGCCATATCAGTTTAAAATATGTCAGTTTACACATTTAATGGACTTATACGCACTCAGCCTGTGAAATCAGTTCTTTAACGTCTTCTGTGGCTCTGGAAGGTTCTTTCTAAAGTCTGAGAAATGACCCTTGATTAGGTCACCAGGGTTATCTAGAATCAAAATTATAACAGAAAGCCCTCATTACAAACTGCGAGTGTGGGAAAGACATTTACCAAACACAGAGAGGTCTATTGGTGCGTTCCACTTACCATGGAAGTCAGACCTGGAAATGATGTCACACCCAAGTTGATCCCATTCCAGTACACAACAGATTTTAAGTTGGAAAACCAAGACAACATGCCCACAGATGTAAGTTGGACAGTATTGTGTGTACGACTGATTTGATGAGTCACAAATAAAGACAGAAGTTGGATAACCAGTATATTACTACGGCTTTAACTCTGTTGATGCTTAGAGCAGCCATCTTGGATTTTGAGTTTGGAAATTCGACTTAAGGGGGCATTGCACTTGAAATTTCTGACTAGGAACATGAAAATTCCAATTTCCAGTATTTCCAAATTCCAGTAGAATGGGAACGCACCATAGGCCACTATAGAGTTGAATTATGGGACATGTAGGACCCAGAATTTTTGAAGATTTACTAGTACTAAAGACTAAAAGGATATCTCTACCCTTGATCAGCCTGGCCTGTCTCTCACGAGTGCCCCAACTGTATGGAACTGCAATACTAAATTACTGGAGTACCCCCTAAGTCTGTTTGGTACGGATTTAAACATATTTTCGTCAGATGGACAATATTTATGAGTTAGGCTTATAGATACAAATGAAGTACATTAATACAGTACAGTGCTATCAGAGGAATGTGATCTGATAATAACATTATAGTATTATACTTCACTTAAACAAAGGAGTAGAAGTACCTTCTGTAGAATTAACTCTGAGGACAATCCTCATTTACTAAGTACTGTATTAAACTAAGTGCTTAGATGAGTTTACTGATTGAGCAGGGATATTTATGACTTTAAAGATAACAGCAGTTTCCAGGCAGCTTTACATTAGCTTGGTTGCCTTCAGATTCATATACACTGTGTTACATAAAAATGTGGTTGTTTACTAATATACTCTGGTTTTACAGGGCACATAGTGTTGGATGAGGATTTGGAGAGGACAGTGTTAGTGGTTAACCTTGGGATCATCCCTCCTATGGAGACGGTCCATATTCTAGTTAGTACTTCTTCTGAGCTCTCTACCCTGCCCAGCGGCGGTATAAGGGTCTCATCTCCACCTGTGTGCACACCCCGGGTACAGAGGACCATCAATGAGGAGCAGGGACTATCTCCAAACTTCTCCAGAACGTAAGAACAGATAAATTCATGAAAACAATATAAAACCTTACAGCATGTTACATGTTGCGTTCAAACTTGGTGTATTTTAAAGTTGGCTTTGGCTCAGTAAACTGGATTTTTAGGGACCAAATGTGTGTTTTTATAGATGGAAGTTAACCCTTGTCATTTTACATGTTCTTCAAGATGGCTCAATTTTAATATAGTTGTGCTTTGCTACTTTTAGTCGGGACCGGCACACTTGTGCCTCAAGTCCTCATGATCAAACTCCCAACTCCGCTCAGCTGTGGTTGGCTTCACTACTGGAGGAGGAGGCCATCAACTCCATGGACTATGAGTTTAACTTCCAGCTGGAGATTCGGGCTCCATATCTTCTCGCAGGTTAGAGAATGAACCAGTACTGGTGAAATATTTGTTAGATATATTCTCTTAGGGCAAATCCACTTGTAGCAGTGATCAAGAATTGCATTTCAGTGCTCCTTGAAAGCTCTCACATCTGCAATAAGAAGTTATTAATGTGACGCATCCTGCAGTGAGCTGCAGAAAAGGGAATAAAGCGCTGTTCTTTTGTGTGTTTTGCTTTCACACCTTGCTAAATCTTCTTTTATAGTTGGGTATTGGGAACAGTAGTGGGCCACATAAACTTGTGAATGGTTGATTTAAAATTTTGGCATTATTTGCTATGAAGCTGCCAGGAGACGGTTTGCTTAGCTTAGCATAAAGACTGGAAACAGGGAAACTAGAGCTAGAATGCTCTGTCCAAAGGTATCAGCACAACTGAAGCTCACTGATTGTCACTTTGTTTTACAAAAAACAGAGTGTAGAAAAATGACAGAGTTGTGGTTTTAGGTGTGCAGGGTTATTTCTTGGCTGGGAGCAGTCAATAGTCCAGCATACGTCCATGTGTTGGTTAGTAAGCTTTAGAGGTGCTGGTGGGTGGGTTTTGTCACCTTTGGCCAGGCTAGCTGTTTCCCCCGGTTATGGGTTTATGCTAAGCTAAGCAAACCGTCTGCTGGCTGAAGCTTCAAATTTATCCTACAGATATGAGATTGGTATTGATCTTCCCATCAAATTCTCAACAAGACAGCAATTTAATAAGTGTGTTGTCCAAAATGTCAAGCTGTTTCTTTAAATTTAGCAACTTGTTGATTTGACCACCATGAAAATTCTCACATTATAATTCATAATTGCTTGTTTGTTTAGTCTTGGTGTTTGCAGTGCACAAGTTATCTTATTTCTTTTCTTAAATCTTTTCCAATTTTGTTTCCATGTACAAATAGAGCATAGCGTAAGTTCAGGCAGGTAACAAAGTCAAGCTCAGCTCACAATCCCAGCACATCAGCTGATAGCAGCCGATCTCAAAGCCAGCCTCTTCCTCTCTTAGCATTTATTGGCAAATTCAATACAAGGCGTCTTATTTAAGCTGCTTAAGCCTGCATATCCTTGTGGCTCCCTCTGCAAGCTGCTTTGCAACACGCCGCCAGCCCAGCTCCTCCTTTCAGGCTGTGTCTGACTTATCAATGTCATTAGTGTTGTCACTGATGCCTGATCTGTTCTGTACCCTGGGGGGTTCTTTGCTGCTGATCTCTCTGCCTCGGGATTTCCATGAAAGCACATGGAAGGGCAGAGAGATGTGCTCTCCCTGTCTTATGGCTTTCCACATGCAAATATCAGTTTCCTTGATTAAAGTTGTCCTGACTGAAATGGGAGTAATTTCAGTGGGACCTACTGGTTTGTTATTCCCTTTATTACTGGAGGCGGACCCACTGGTTATTTAATATGCTGTGGTTGTTGCTCTGTGTAGGTGTAGAGAGCCCGTCTCATGCTATCCGAGCTGATGCAGACCCTCTGGCCCGCTCTGCCACCAGCGTTGTCATCACTCTGGCAGACAAGTACACTTATGACTGTCCTGTCGAAATCCTCATCTACCCGAGCGGTAGGTTCCACAGCTTCACTATTTGGACTTTGCTTACTTCTGCTCTGTCAGGCTTCTTTTACAGCAGGTTTTGTGCTAAGCATCTAATCAGATCAATTGCGAGGTGACTCACCAAAATGCCCTGTTGTTAATGTATGACATGCCAGTGGAGTCAGACAGCATTCAGCCTTGTGTGGGTGTGCAGCGTCAGGTCTTTTTTTTTATCCTGTGCTCTCGTCTCTTTCTCCTTGTCTCTCTCTCATTCCCTCCTTGACCTATACTATGTGTGGGCCATTTGTCTCCCAGAGGCATGAATGAGCCATGGACTCGCTGATCCAATAGGCGTCTTATGAAGGTTTTGTTCACAAACAGACCTGCTACGAGTGCTGGGCAATTTAATTCAGCTCAGACTGGTGCTGCAGTTTCAATCACAACATGGATGCTCAGTTCGAGCAGAGAGATTGAGCGGACTGAGCTGCATTACAGGCACTGAAAACCAGTAGAGATGATAAGGCCTGGAATTATTCACCAAGTGCATGAATTTATGGACATTTATATTACATTTCGACCAGTGTTTCCCAGTAGAACATAACAATATTTCCCACTAACATAATTAATTAATCATTAATCATGATGATTTAAGCAGTGAAGTAACTAATTAATTTAAGGTCAGCATATGAATTTCACAAAAGGTCAGAGGTCTGGAAGAACAGTGCTGGGAATTTACTAGAATCACATACACTGCCTAGAGCAGGATAGAAAAAAATATGTTAGAGTTTTTCAAGACCTGATACCCTGCACTGAAGACAAATAACAGTCCAAATCCCAAGGATTCGCTCAACTCTGAGCTTATTTTGTTTTCTTGAGGCCCAGCTGTGATAAGCAATCACCTCTTCATTCTTACATCAATATGGGGATAATTCTGCGCTACTGATTACCACATTCCCCCACCCTGTGCTGATACCTGGTGTCAATTTTAGGCATGTCCATCTGCTTTATAATCTGTCTGTATTATTCATAGTCATGTCTATGTCCTGGCCAACTGTTTTACTTTAGAGCCTCATGTACCACATGTGCTCATTGAGAATGGAGACATGATGCAGGAGGAGTATGATGAGTATCTTCACGGCCGGAGTGATTTCATCAAGGCTACCAAGAAGGACTCTAGCAATCAGAGGAAAGTGAGTGTGTCATCAACTTTAGCACTATGTCATGTGTCTAGTGTTGGGCAAGTAACTCAGGAATTGCAATAATTTACTTATTACTTCTTCAATAAGTAATATTACTTTACTTATTAAGAGTAATTAGTTATTACCCGTTACATTACTATATTTCTTTCACTACCCCCTCAATAATAAAAATTAGGAGTCAACAATCAGCCAAGAATACACATCAGAAAAAACAAAGAACACAAGCATTTCCGATTAGGGATCAAATAAATGTTTCAGATTCTGTATTTGAAAATAGTGCAGCCTCTCAAACCAGGTGATGCTATAGGCTATATTCCAGCTGTAGAACGAATGCCTATCTCCCTTGTTCTCCATTCTTCGTTTAGCTTTTTGGCTAGTAGCCGATTTGAACTGCCCCTGACCTGCCATGCAATTGCGCATACATGTCATCTTAAGATGGCAATCTAGAACAGAATAAAACAAATCGCATTCTGGTTAGAAAGTAATGCAGTATTACTTTAATTAATAATTGTCATAGTATGCTGTTTTGGAAATAGTAATCCCTTACTACTACTAGTTTCTGGGGACAGTAATAATTACTGTGCAATGCATCACTGCTGAACACTATCATACCAATGTCATTTTGAGGAGAGTGTTAAAAGCCACTCAGTAGTGCAATATCATCAATAATCCCTGGCAACAAATACAATTTTTGTGATGTGATTCTACAGTGATTATGTCAAGGTTTTAGAGTGGGTCTATAATGCAATCCAATACATACCACATGATTTGATTTCAGAATTACTATAGGTTGGATCAGTTCCCTGTCTGACATAGTCACAACAAATAATGAACATCATGATTTATGTAAAGGTAGTATTGCAGTTTTATTGATGGATAGATTGCATCAACTTCTGCAGGCGTTTATGGCACCTTTATCCACCCTCTGTAAGTCCGCATTTTATTAAATGTGGAGAGTTGTAAATGTTACTTGAATTTTCTACTCTGCTGCTCTCTGCCTACAAAGGCAGAGAGCACTTACTCACTTACTGCACTCAAATTTGAGAAAAAAAAAGAGTTTAAAGATTTTGGGCAATCATTTATTTTACCCAAATAAATTATTAATAAAAGATAATACCTAAAAATGCAGATACTGCCCTCTGCCTTTGGGTAGTCTTGACAGAATGCAAGGAGAAAATACAGTATACACAAACAAAATGTGAGCACAGCCTTCAGGAGCAATTTAGGACACCCTCTACCTCCTGAGCCCCATCCACTGAGTATATTAACATATACAATATTTATTTTGAAATAATGCAATAAATACATTCAAGTATGTGTTTTAAAGCTGGTAAAAACACACAAAAATCAAATGAAATTCACTAGTGAAAGCTCAGACAACAGTTACTTTAATCATGTTTCCGCAAAATTGATGTTCAATTAATCAATCTATAGTTTAGCTGTGACTACTTCACCAGATAGCCTATGGCTATGTTTTCACTTGTGCGCTAACAAGTTAAAGCACATTTAACATGCTGTTTCCATGGAAATTATGCACTTGGTACTATGGTACAATCATTTTTTACAGGGTGAAACAGATTTAATTTTGAGTAGTTACAGCAGGCCTACTGCATTCTACCTTTGTAGGTTACAAGTTACTGTAATCAGTTCAACATTATTATTTTTCAACCTGCCTAGTTAATAGAATAGCTTTGGTTATTAACTTATGAGAGTATGAGTCCATTCACATCTCAGCTACCATGAGGTTAAATGACCGGCAGACCTAAACAGGAGAGAGAGCACTTAAAAAGAGAGAGTCATAAAAATGGGTTTCTATGGAAACACTCTGAAGGCTCGCCACTTTCTGCCTAGAATTTCCTTCACATCTACAATAATTGATGTGCTCTGTCTATTGACCTAATGACTTGTTTTGTCTTCTTCAAGTGTAAAAGCCAGTCCAGTTATATCATGGTGCCAAATCCCTTTAATTTATGCTATTTGATTTTGATCCTGTCCTTACAGGTAGATATCATTCACAGACGACTCCATAAGGACATCCTCCACAACCCTCTGGTCATGTTGAACTTTTGCCCTGACCTCAAGTCTATCAGCTCAGACCTGACGAAGGTTCATGGCGAGTTTATCTTCCTTATCGACCGCAGTGGTAGCATGAGCGGGGTTAACATCAACCGTGTG
>JAPMOB010044364.1:0-14336 GCA_029875015.1 Lepomis gibbosus | reverse complement strand
AAATGCTTTATATTTCATAAATGTATTTCAATGTACTGAGTAAATATGAGATAACTTATATACATAAAGATTCCAACAGGGGGTCAATCTCCATTGACCCTCATGTTAAAATGGCCAACTTTACAACAGAATAAAACATGTAAATTTCCCCTTCATGCTAATTTCCCCTTCATTATAACTGTGATGGGGGTGTATTTTTTTAAAACTCAGGTGTTTATATTATATTAAGCATTAAAATTATGAATTATTAGGGGCGTGGCCGCTTTGAGTAACAGGTGACTGCTGTGGCTGTCACTGCTAGCTGTCTGCCTGCTGTCTGTTTGCCTCACTCAGCTGATACAGTCACAATTTCAGTTTGGCAATTTGTTTGGTTAAAAATTGGAGAAGGGTCCAGCTGCAGCCCACAGACAAACATGACGGAAGGTGAACTTCCATATAGTTCGTCCCAGAAGCCACTGCGCACAAAACGTAATGATGTTTATCTTGGCTGCTCGGCCCACGCAAAGCCGTTAAATAAGATAAGTGTCAGTGTAGTAATCAGTGTACATTATGCGTTTATATCTACTATACTATAATCATATAATATGGTATACTAATACTACAATTCCTACTACTAATATTTATTTATAATATTGATAATAATAAACCAATTACGATCCCCTTTCATACCACTGTTGTTTGTTTTTTATTTATTCCAAAGTGCTTTTAAGTTTCACAAGTACTGGACTGTTAGTTCTGTACATGACAAGCCAGATGTATCTTTATTTGGGTTAAAACTTTACAACATTACTGAGAATTTATTGATACAATAACAGCGGTACAAATATTTACACTATCATACAGCTGTTGCTGGACATCTGCTGCGTTGGCTGAAGTGGTCTGTGTGACTGGGCCTGGATGAGCTGACCAGCTGCTGGCAAGCTAGCTGGCTAACTATTCTTGAGAGCCCCCCCGAAGCATATTTCCCTTAGCCTAACCTAACCAGGGGTGTGTGCCTAAACCTAAGTTAGTGATTGTATGCATGTCAACCGGTTAACCCTACAGCTATACCAACACATTTGTCATCTTAGTGCGTCAAATACCTATGCCCTGAGCGAGACAAAGTGTAGTTATTTGACGCAAAAGGAACCCTTCAGTGTCAGTATGACATGCCGCAGTTTGCTAGCGTGTTGCAACACAGGTCGGCATGATATATATTGAGTGACTTAGGTTTAGGCACAAACTCATGTGATGGTTAAGGTTAGGGTAAGTTGCTTTTGGGGGCTGTCAACACCTTAAACACAAACTTCGCTAGCTAGCTTGCTAGTGACCAGAAACAACAGTAGTGCTCCCGGTCACCCCAGGGTGTCATATATAGACACGCCTGGAGGGTCTCCTTCAGACGCCGAAGGGTACTTTTTGCATCAAATAACTACTCTTTGTCACCCTTTCTCAAATTGTCTGTATAAGATACCCTGAGATGAGAACGGTCTCGCTGCACACATCAACCTCATGGCCGACATGTTAGCAGACCGTGTTAACCTCCATTGTGTTGCTTTGAAGCCTCATGTAACGTTCCAGCAGCTATGATATTGACACCTGTCGGCACTTATGGAGCTTCTCAACTTCAAAAAATGTTTCAGCACATTTGCCCACTTTTGTGGGTGGCACAGTGGCCCAGTGGATAGCACTGTGGCCTCAGCAAGAATGTTGCGGGTTCAAACCCCGATAGCCCCGGCCTTTCTGTGTTGCATGTTCTACCTATGTCTGCATGGGCTTTCTCTGAGTGCTCTAAGTGCTTGCCTCAAAACTTCTCAGGAGTGTATTTAAAAGAAAGAAAGAAAAAAACGGTTACCGTTATGCGCTTTGCATTAGGATATATTGTACGGCCGAGATTAACGTCATCAGTTTTGTGCGCGATGTCTTATGGGACAAACCATATTTGGAAGTTCAACTTCCGTCAACTTCCCGTGTCTGAGGGCTGCATCTGGATATTCTTGGAAAATTGTCCAGAACGCTCTCATAGACTTTCATGTTAAGGTTTTATTTGTTCAAACTGCTGGCACTGCAATGCAATCTCTATGGCTCACACGTATGTGTTCACGTCATGCGGTAGACTCGGTAGTCCTCAGCTGCTGTTTCAACAAAACATACATTCAGGTAGAAAATTCAACGTGGTGTTGTGTCGGGAGAGGAAATGACTTGAGTAAGACATAGTCAGGGGCATTTCCAGGGTCTTAAAACATTGGGGGCTTAGCCCAGCCCAGAACTGCCCCCCTACACAAAGTAAGTCTATAAAGCAGTGGTCGGCAATATGTGGTCCGCTGGCCCACCGAGAATAATATCTGGCCCGTGCCCAGATTACTTTGATAGCTGCAAAAAGAAACCAAAACATTATAGCGACTGGTGCTGAAACAGATCTCAGTCATGACAGCAAAAGTCACTTCCTCTTAAGTGAGTTTGCAGCAATGCTTTATGTTGTCTTTAATTGAGAACTTTTACTTTGAAAAGTTCTGAAGGACATTCAAAAGAGTCTCTGGCTTGCTTGACACACCTTTGAAAAAGCCGTCAGAAAACGTGAGATCGGATTCCCCTGAATGAGAAACGCAGGAATTTCCTCTGCCTGGAGAGACTGGGGAAATGAAAATAAGCGTCCATAGGTTGATTGTGGACCAATCACTGGGAGGCACACACTCCTGTGCACGTGCTTAATTGCGAACATGTAAAATGATCTCTTCATATCAATTTGTTGAAAAGAGAGAAAAATAATACTAGCAACAAGTTTTGGACCCACAACCCTTCAAACAGGAGTCCTGTGCTCTGCTGACTGAGCTAAACAGGCACACATTAAATGATGGATTGTAAATTATAGATTTGACTATGTTCTGTCCCGCCATTTACTTGAAAAAAATTTGGCCCGATGCTAGACTTATTTGCCGACCCCTACAGAAGGAGAGCAACACAGAAAATAACCCAAAAACAATAGAATAAATACCTTTTATATTCTTCCTTACATGCGTTTGTGTTTCTGTGTAAATGCAGAGTGAGAAGAGCCTGTAGCTTGTAGTTACTGTATGATTATAGAGCATGGGAGAACAGCGGACACTTTTAATACAACCCACACCTCTAATATTACCATAACTACAAGTGAAATTTTTTTTTACAACTCTCTGCTTACCTTATTACTTTTGCGTAATGTGTGTAAAGAATGAAAATAAATACTAGGCTCCTCTGTGTCCCATGAAACATTTAAGATTAGCTGTGTTTGATCCTCCTTCATATACAGTAAATGTGATATTATTACATTACTGTATTACTTAAGACAGGTAAGCTTGTTTTCTACTCTAGCCAGTACCTTAGCTTCACTGTAAATAGTTTTATTAATCTGCATATTATCAGCGCCAGTGCCACTGCTCTTTATTTTGGATTTGCTGAACTTAAATAAAATGTATGTGACAGCTGAATCAGATGATTGTGGGAGTCATTTTTTTACATCTATTCTTTACATCCAAAGGTCGCTTTGAGGGTGAACTGATAAATAACCCATCTTTTGATGATCACTGTGGCATGTTCATTCATGGTAGACATTGACACTGAACTTCAGGATGCTGCTGTTCAAAAATACTGTACTGTGTATGGACTCGGGAACAATCCGTGGCTTAGACCACGGTCACCTTAGCCATCATAGCAACTCTCACTACAATCAGCTGAGAGATGTGACAGGAGCCGCCACTGCTGATAGATTACAGCTTTAAATTGGAAACAAAACAGATTCATCTGTAAACCTGATGACCTGGTTGGTGTTTTTGGTGACCTGGTTGTGTTTTTTCCAAAAAATTGTGGCATCATCCCCTAATTTTCAAATTTTAAAGTCTTGTTCTACAGCTCTCATTCCAAAGAAATCCAATTTTTTGACATATTTTGGTGAAAGGAAGATATTGGACAACCTTGTCTAATACCACGGTGAATAGTAAATATTTCTGAAGTACCATACACTAATTTTATAGAGCTCTAAAGCTTTATAGAAGTCAACAAAATAAAACATTCATACAAATGTTAAGTTTTTTATAGTTTATCATATTCATTTTTATACAGATGTTATTGCTCATGTGCCTCTTGCAGAACCACACACTGCATAAATCCAGATTTCTCTTCATCAGTTATTTGAAAGATTAATGCAAATAATTTACAATTTTATTTGTTCAATCTTTTTTTGGTTTGGGAATTAATCATCTTTTTGGAGAGATTCTTGGAACACAGCAAGTAAGAAAGGAATAAGTTTTGAAAAATGTTTTGTAAAATTCTCCTGTTAGACCATCATTAATTTCAAATCATAATTTCTTTTGAGGCTATTTAGTTTCCACTTCGTAAAGCAACAACTTATTAACTGTAGCAAATTCAGTACTTCTTTATTCTAATCCTAAAAAGTATTTATTCTTCTTCTCAACTTGTTCGATCCATTTACGTCTGGATCTAATGAAGGTGCCCCTATTTTTTCCCCTCTAATTGGCCCTGTAATAAATTTATACTCAGCACGTCTTCATTGGTGAAGTTTCCATTTTTCCTCATTTGCAAATCTAAAATTGTCTTGATAATTTTAGTTTCCTCATCTCTCTTTTTTTGTGCAAGCTGTTTGTCTGTAGTTCATAGCAGCTGCTCGATCTCAAATTTCATCCATTAACCTGCAGCATATTTATGATGGTAACGGTCTTATAGTTCAAGTTGAATAAAAATACCTTTATGATCAGTTAAAATAGCTGGTTCTATTAGGACATCTACAATTAAGTTAGAGAGATCGGCAGAGACCAGCCAAAAGTCAATTCATGACTGTAAGGAGTAGTTTTATTTCCATGTATACATATTTTGCTGTGAGTTTCTTTCTCTCCAAATATCTAGCAGCCCTATTTTCAAACACATGTGATCGACCTCACTTTCCATTTTAGTATTTTTTGGAGGCCAACAATCCATATTTTCAAGCACCGTATTGAAATCCCCTCATGTTGCTTTAGCAGGGGGGTATTTTAAGTAGATGTTGCAAATTTTGGATTCAGTATCTTGGAAAAATGCTACATTACTAAGTTTACTGTTGGTGGCATAAATATTAACCAAAATAAAGTGTAATTCATATTTACAACTAGAATAATCCATCTCCCATGCATATCTCTTTCACAGTGCAGCGCCTGATCTTTAAATGTATCCTTTTAAACAGCGACACCTGCTGATCAATTACTGCCATTGGAAAACCAAATGTTGCTGCACCATTGATTTTTCGAGATTCATCTGCTGGTCATGCATGAGTTTCTTTAAAAAATAAAATAAAAATCAGCACCAAGCTGTTTGGGAAGGCCCTTGGTATAGCCTAGGCCTAATGCTGCGTTCCAGGCAACTCGGAAATGGGAAATTTCCGACCTCCAACTAGAAAAAGTACTTCGGATTTCCCGCCCGTGAACTCAGAGAAAAAAATATGTACTGTTAATAGGAATGGTGAAAACATAAAGTAAAAGGCAAAATAAAATGTAAAAAAATACTATAATCAAATAGTAAAACTTGAAACCCTTTGAAGTTGGAATATTTCCTTCAGACACTTCCAAAGGTAAACTTTGTTTTTCCAGTCATTCCTGTAATAACAAATTTATAAGAGCTTTATTCCAAAGAGACATCACTACAGTACCATATGTGATGTCATACTGGAATTGATTTGTAGATGGAATAAGGCATGACTCCTAATCAACAGGCCTACTTCAAAGAAATCACCAATAAAATCAAAGAAATTTCCTTTAAATTAATACATAGATTTTATCCAGCCAAAAACTATATTAAGTACAGATTTAGGAAAGATATTGAAGTAAATTGTAGTTTCTGAGTTGGATGTCCAGAAACTGTTGTCCTTCTGTTTTGGCATTGTCTTATTGTGAAAAACTTCTGGAAAAAATTATGTGATTTTATTTCAGAAAATGTTTTTGGGAGAATGGATTGTTAGGTTTCCCAGAAAATAACAACGAAACACATGTGTGTACTTGATTAATCTCCTTATTATTATTATTATTATAAAATAATAAAATAAATATATGTATAAAGTTACATGATATTATGTATTAGCCTACCATCTGTTGTGATAGCTTAATTCATTATTACATCAGCAAATGTCAGCAGGCTAGACTATTGATTAAGATGTTAAAATCATTAAAGACTCCAACATGCTGTCAAACATGTTTATCTTATTTATTTATCTGTTTCTTGGTGACATTCTATTCTGCAACAGACCTTAAATTCATCATAATAATAAATCCACAGATTAAACAAAGTGAGTAGCAAACGCCTGCATGCATCAGCATCGCTCCTTGATTAGACTTAATCATATGCTACAGCACTACCATGTTAAACATAGTAAACATTTGCTTTATTGTTTGCCATTGTCAGAAAATTGTTGGAATAGGCTACTTTAACCAAATGATAAGGCCTTCTACAGACAATGTGGGGGATTAGCATTAGTAATAGCATCTTACTCTATCTTCTTAAAAGTTGCCTGTAGGTTACATCTCTGTGGTCCCTTGTTGACATGCATGTGTGGTCCCTCTGTATATCTGCTTTTATGAATCCACACTAGTAAAAAAAAAATTCATTTTAATAACCTTTTAACACTGTCCCAGTATATCTGAAACATGCACGAAAATGTCCTAATTTAAAAAATGTTAACATAATTTCCAAACAATATTTGTATTTTGGTACACTATTACACCATACATGCTGTGTATATTATTATTTAAATCTACATAGTCATCAAATGTTTTACCCCTATATCAAAATCAAGCTGAAGACTACGTCATTTCTGTTAACTCTTGTTTGATGCAGACCAGACCATTATGTCATGTGACTTTAGTTATGTTCATTCACAGCAAGGTCTTAGCACCAATAACTTTGACATAAACTTTTCAGGGGAGAAGAAAAAGAATGAATTCACCCCACAACATTGAAGCCGTAGTACAGCTCGGAAATAGAGTGACCCTGCCTCACGAATGACAAAGTGACAAGGCTGAGACTGGGACTTTACGGGCTTGGACTGATGCAAGTGGGGAAGCATATAGACGGGAACTGTGAACACTGTGGAGTCCTGGAATCTGTACAACATGTCTTAATGTACTTCCGACTCTATGCCTGACAAAGCAGGGATTTATTCATAGGTTTATATCGCAAGATATACCTCTTAGGTATAAATAAAGGTAACAATGCTTCAATGACAATACTACACCGCTGGGAGGCAGCAATGCACTAAAACAGTGCCGAGACTGCCGTGAAAAAGAAGAAGAAGAAGCAACAGCAGCATCTTAGCATGACGATGAAGACAGTTAGAAGTCACCTGGAACTGCTGTATAAAGTATTATTTATGAACTGAAGAATAGCTAGGCAGGGGGAAATATCATATTTAAGTGGGTCCCTTCATTTCCCTGAATTCCCCACTCGGGAAAGTAGACAAGTTGGCAAACGAAGCAGTTAAAAAAGGAGATGTTGAAGTCGAAATTAAATGAAGTAGGGGGGCAAAGAGGAAAGAGCAGGTGATAATAAGCAGGCTGAGAAATGGGCATAGCAATCTTAACAGCACACTTTTTATTATTGGAAGCTTCCTAAAGGAATGTGTGAACAATGTCAGGAGGCTGAAACAGTAGGACATATTCTTACAACATGCAGGAAATTTACTCAGGAAAGACAAGAAATGATAACACAGTTACAAAAAAAATAGTAGATAGCAGTAGTAGGTAAATAATACAGTCAAAAGTTTATTGGAGTACGGAGAGAGTGTGGAGGGTACGACATGGATATTTGTTTTTTTCTGAGGGCGACTGGAATAGATAGGTAGGTTTAGTATGAATGAAAGCAAAGGGTAAATAAAACCTGAAGGTGGCAGTAATGCAACTCAACGGATGCCAGCTGCCGTAAAAACCCAAAGAAGAAGAAGAAGCCGCCGCCGAAGCAGCAGCAGCAGCAGAAGAAGAGCAGAGCAGAGCAGCACGTGCGGTCTCAGAGAGTTACAGGACGAGAGAAAGAGAAGAATCCTGCTGGCAGCATCCTTTTAACGCTTTCCACCAGCTAACATGAGGCCAGGTAACGTTTCAGTAGATCTGCTTGTACTGGTGTTTTTCAGTAACGTTAGATGCTTAAACTTTGTAAACGTGTTGTGTCGTGTTTAAGTTTAAAGTACTGGAGTGTGCTCGGCCCCACGTTATGCCGCCATGTTGCCCTTTTAACTGGACACAAACTGTTACCAGGTGAAAGAAACTGCTGCCACGCGTGTGAACGCTTTCTCCGTGAATACAGGTGACATGTGAGCTAAAGTGTGCTGCGAACGTTAGGTTAATGGTGGAACTGTTCACCGCCGGCTCGCTTGAGGCCCTCGCGTGGTCAAACACGTGTTGAGCTTCCGTTGAGCCCAGACCAAGCTCGATCCCCGAAATACCTGTGAAAAAGAAATGAAGTGAAATGATCGATTGTGTCGGTGTTATTTGTGCGTTAAATCAGCAGCTGAGGGATGAAAACTGCATTTGCTAGCGCACGTGTAACGTTGCCAAACAGCTTCTTTTAAGACCAATCGCGTTACTTCTCTCCACCGGAAAATAAACAAAACTAAAATCACTGTTGTCAGAAATGTCGAACACAGTGGAATATTAATGACGTTACATCACGACAGAAAGAGTGAACCTCACCGATGTGGGCTCAGTAAAGTCTGTCTTATCTTCGATCTCTGAGCAGGAGTTGTCCTTTCTACTTAAAACCCTTTCCTGCACCAGTCCAGTTCCTAGTCTGAATGTGGTAGCCCCCACATGTTGGCTCTGAAGAGGGGCACAGTAACCTAGCTCTGCAGCTACATCTGTAGGCTGTGTTGGTATTTCCCCAGACCAGGAACTCCTAATGCACGCCTATACATTCAGCTGGGCCTCTTATATCTGTTTGTCTTCCAGGGTTCAGTCCTCGTGGGGACCGTGGAGGAAGGGGTAGAGGTGGCGGTAGAGGAGGATTTGGTGACCGGGGAGGCCGAGGAGGAGGATTCAGAGGAGGAAGAGGTGAGGCTGGGCTTTTGTAAACATGTTGTGATTTTTTTTGTTGCTTTGGACCTAGTGACATGTGCAAAGATGATAAATGTAAATCTAATCTGGATCTTCACAGTATGGAAATGACTCAAATATGGATTTTCACTAAAGAATGCACATGCATGTTGAACTCTGAGCTGTTTATAGACAATCTGTTTATCAATTATTTATTTAATAATTGTGAACTGAATTTTGAGTTTATAGTAAAAATATAAAATGTCTCTTTTTTTAATTTATTTTTTAAGGTGGAGGTTTTAGGTCCCCAGAGGGTGGAGGATTTCGGGGCCGGGGGGGTGGCAGAGGCACCCCGAGAGGGAGAGGAGGTAGGGGCGGCAGAGGAGGCTTTGGAGGAGGGAAGAAGGTCTTGGTTGAGCCACACAGACATGAAGGTTTGTATTACTCCTGTTCAGGGCTTGACATGAGTTTCTGCTCAGCAGTTGCTGTGGCTAACAGATTTGCCGCTTCCATCACTTAGTTTGACGGGTTCTGGTCACTTTGAGACTCTGTGGGTAAAGTTTACAGCTTGCTGAGCTGTTGCTGTGTACAATGACACAGCTTAAAAAAAAAAAAAAAATGCAGCCTGTCCCACCTGGTGGAATGGCATTGATGTGTATTGACTTGTGTATCTGACTGGATCCACCATTTAATTTGAATTGACTTAAATAGTGTGTCGGCTAGACATTTTCTTACAGTGTGTATGTCTACTCAGGTGTGTTCATCTGCAGAGGTAAGGAGGATGCCCTGGTGACCAAGAACATGGTGGTAGGAGAATCTGTGTACGGCGAGAAGAGGATCAGTGTGGAGGTGAGCTTGTACTTCACAGCAGGTCAGACAGTGTTGCCATCAATACTGCATTATAATCTTGAATGCTAATATGTTCTGCATTGCACTGAAAACTATTAGTTACATGATTATCTGACACCCGCCGCTTCTGGGGCCTCAAAAACTCACTCTGTTTTGCAATTCCTTGATGTTATCTTAGATTTCTACAACTGATCTTTTCATCAGTTAGCCCAGTTAATGTGGTTGAGGTGAAAAGGACGATAGTTAGTTAGTTAGGTCGATCGATCTCTCTCTCCACGCTTAATATCTGGGTAAGGCAAGCCAGACTTTCATGAATCCTGCCACATCCTGACATCATCTCAGCTTCTGTGGTTTTTGATTAGAGGACTGAGCTTTTTTGTGATCTCGCCATCTGGGGCATTTGCGAGTGAAATACTGCCACTGTGGAGCCCTGCCGTGTCTGAGAAGACTTCTACGCATTATGTTTAGAAATGTGGCCCTTTTTCCACGTATCATTTTTCAAAAAATCCAGACTTTCGCGGTGAAATATGCAGACACAGCACCATTTAGGCAACTGCATAGCGACCTCTGTAAAGGGAGGCCCTTGGTTTGGTGAAATTAGCAGCTGTGGTCTCTGGCATTGTGGCCAGACTTTGTAAAATTATAATTTACTGTTTTCTTACTCTTCATCTGTTAGGAAGGAGAAACTAAGATTGAATACAGAGCATGGAATCCGTTTCGCTCCAAGCTGGCAGCAGCCATCTTGGGAGGAGTCGACCAGATCCATATCAGGCCTGGAGCAAAGGTCATGTATCTGGGAGCTGCGTCTGGCACCACAGTGTCCCATGTCTCTGACATTGTTGGACCGGTGAGTACTACTACAGGCTGTGGCCTCAGAAATCACCATATGGCCCTTTTTCACCAAATATTCCCAGGAAATTGACAGTACCACCCGCCCTCAGTCAAATCACAGCACAAACAGCCAGGGCCGCTGTGTTAAAGTGACTTAGGTCTGCTTGAAATGCATCCTGAACACTACTTTTCACTGACGATAAAATGAAAGACCCAGTTGAACCTAAATGTAACATTTAAGCAGAGCCACACAGTAAGTTAATGATGATCACTTAAATTAACGTTTGTGATTGTTTTAACAGACCCCCCTTTCAAGGTTTCATTGACGTAACTTGTGTGTTACAGGAAGGGCTGGTCTATGCTGTGGAGTTTTCCCATCGATCAGGTCGGGACCTTCTCAATGTGGCAAAGAAACGCACCAACATCATTCCAATCATCGAAGATGCTCGACACCCACACAAATATCGCATGCTGGTTGGTAGGTAGTCCTGAGCCACAGCAGTAACACTGTAGAGGTCGGCAGAAGACATGCAGAGTAGTCATGGTTCCAATCTGGCCACTGTAGACTTTAAATATGCACCATGACCGCAGTGGTGTTAACTGTAGTTACATGTTGTGTCATTTCTGTACACACTGAAACTGTGAACCCTTCTTAAAAAAATTGAATCAAATTTAACTTCAGTTTGTTTTAACAAAGCTTGAGGATGAATTTAGTTCAAAATGTACAGTTATTTTTTCAGTATTATTTATATAGCTCCAGATCATAAAGTTTTCTCGGTGCACTTTTCGTATGAAGCAGGTCTAGACAATTCTCTTTGTATTATTCAGAGACCCAACTTGAGCAAGCACTTGACACTGGCAAGGAGAACTCTTTAAGGCCATTTTAACCATCCCAACTGCACAAGTATGCTTTGTACACAACTGCTAAACAGGTCTGTTTAAGAAGGTACACAAAGCCATGAATCAGACATTCTGAGGTACACTTGCAGTAGCGTCTTTCAGACCACAAACAAACTAACCATTACAAAATTGAGGCAACTTAGTAATTCACTGATCAGTAATATTCTGACAGACACAGACTGCACTCTGGGATCAGTGTTCCTGGTGGGGTAATAGGTTTTGCGCCTTCATTCTAAGAACTGGTAACTAGCAAGTGTGAGTGGCAGAGCTCCTGAGGTGCAAGATGCTGCAGCAGGTCTAGCAACTAAACCAGCTTCTGAAGGTTGTTGAATCAGACTTTGCACTTAATAATAACATAACTAATGTTAATTTTCCATTCCTCCTACTTCCATGTTACATGTGGTCATTGATGTGAAACAGTCAATTCATAGTTTTTGCTTTAGGGGTTTCTTTAACTGCTCTAAGCTCACGAGTGCTAGGGCATGAAGAAGTGTAAGATCTTGTGCACATGACCCTTTTCAAACTTAACATCGTTGTCATGTAGCTTTATAGATGCATATGATGATTGTTATTGAAAATAGCACGGGACAAAAGCGTAATGCCTTCATCAGGCTCATCGGTGAAGTCAGACTGGGTCCACAGCATGTGCAGGTAGACACTGTGTCCAGACGGTAACAGTCTGCCCCTCCCTCTCTAGGAATGGTGGATGTGATTTTTGCTGATGTTGCCCAGCCTGACCAGACTAGGATTGTTGCTTTGAACGCTCACAACTTCCTGAAGAACGGAGGACATTTTGTCATCTCCATCAAGGTACAGTGATGACTGTCTCTGCAGCTGGTAGTCCTCCAACCGTTCACACGTGAACAAAGAACTCCAGTTCAGTGTTAGTCTCAAACAACTAAAACAAGGCTAACTGGGGTAGTCTGATTATGTTAAGGGTTTTCTATCTGCTGGATAAACTCACTATATTTAGAAAGTGTTTTTTTGTAACCCCGGAGACCCAAGCACTGCCGTGTCTGTATGTAAGTAAGTACTGGAACTATTTCATGTGCAGTGCTGACTGTGAAGCAGCACAAACGAATCAGCAGTTTGCAGTAATAATACTCATAGTGACTGAGCAAAGGTAATTTGTGTTAAACAAAATCACCTCTTCGATACGATTCTGTTTAAATATGGGGATAACGAGCAGTGTGGTCACGATACTGGAATTTCTGACTTGATACAGTACCTTGAAAAATATCTATTTGATACCATTTTTGATGCCATGGGGGAACACTTTGATTAAATGACTGAATTTAATTACAAAGTTATCTAATCAACTAATCTTAGGATTGAGTGAAGTTTAGTAGTACTGTTTGTTAAGCAGAGCAGCATCAGTTCATTTACTTCTGACCGTAGTATTAAAAAGGTTCTTAAAAAATGGCTTAGAAGAAATGTTAACTGTGAATGAAAGGTTTATTTGCACAATATTTAAAAAGGTTAAATTGAGTTGCACTTCCTCGGTAAATGTAAAGATTAAAAATATTTAGGGTGCTTTCACCAGACCGTTTTCCTCCGGAACAGATACTTTGTTCGGAATCAATTTGAATACGTCACTTGTGTCACACTTTGTCACACCGCACCATTGTAAAGCAGTCCACATCGCATACGTCACTACCTCATACGTGCAGGTCGCGCTTTACATTGTGGGACATCTAAATAACAGCAACACAAAATGAATGGCGGGTTGACTTGGTGCTGCGAGAAGCTGGTTGGTCACCACAAGAACACTGAAGGCTACGAAATGGTTAGTGATAAAATGAAAGAGGGTTTGTGGACACTGCTGCGAGCAGTGCCGCGTGAAGGCAAAAAAGTCTGACAGCAGTACATTATACAATATATTAACCGCAACAAATTAACAAAATACGCTGCTACATGTTTACAAGCGATCTTTTGGCGGTGGCTGCCAGGCAATAAATTAATTAGTTCCTGTTCATGGGTCGGCCGTGTTCTCACTGCAAACGATCCGCTCCAGGGTTCGTATGCCTCTCGGCTCGGTTGTTTTGTTCCGGATTAGAGTGCGATTGTTGTGTTCACATATTTCCAAAGGAGACGAGAAGACGGCGCTGAGTGAGATGAGGCGGTGCTGTGTCAACTCGCTGTCGGGGAGAAGAGACGCGCATTTTCAGTATCCATTCTGTGGGAAATGAGTTTCAAACTAAAATATTCAGAATCGACATGTATCAAAAAAATCTGTATTTTGACGACACTAACACAGTCTGATCTTTTTAGTCCGTCGTACTGACAGGAATACATGTGTAAAAGGAAAGCGAATGCTCCAAAGACATTGAAGATCAAATTCCCTGCTTATGATTTTTTTTGATTCCTTGACGTTTGTTCGTACTCAGTCTATTGTTAGTTGTGTAGACTGTGTTTTGTTTTGTTTTTACTTTAGGCTAACTGTATAGACTCAACAGCGGCTCCAGAGGCAGTGTTTGCCTCAGAAGTGAAGAAGATGAGTGCTGAGAACATGAAACCACAAGAACAGCTCACACTGGAACCCTATGAGAGAGACCACGCTGTGGTGGTGGGCGTCTACAGGTACACCGACATAAGACTGATCCTCTGACCAGTTCAAATATCTACTACAGGTGGTCCATGTGGTTATTGATAGTGTGCTATCGTAAAGGAGCCAAATTCAAATGGTGTGTTTGCACATTGCCTGAAAGAGAGGATGTTTGTCCCCCCTCCTAGTTTGGG
>JAPMOB010044350.1:0-15410 GCA_029875015.1 Lepomis gibbosus | reverse complement strand
CAGAGAGAAAAGTGACGCCGATAGGATAATTATGTAAAAAGGGTAGGCAGAATAAGCATGGGCTTCAGTCTACACCTTTTCGGTCGTTATGCATGTAAATATTGTTTAATTTAATTTGTGTTGGAAAACTATGAATGAGGACCGAAATAAATTTTGTTGATGATGTTGTTGATGTTGATGATGTTTGCATCGTCATATACTTTTCTTGAAATTAGTCCATAGCTCGCCCAGACTCAACCTGCTGATTCTGTATTCTTTCTACTAATAATGTATTCATTATTGGCAACCAAGAGCTTATGTCTTTCCATTACTACTTGAAGAACCACCACCCTCCTCTGAAAAAGATAACTCAATTTAGATTAAAGAACTTGTTAAGAAGGATATTTTGTAACGATTTCCTTCCTTCCACAAGAGTCCTTAGGAGCCAGATCTATAGCGTTAATAGAATACCTTGGGGAAGGTAGCTTCACTGCGTAGAGCTGCTAGCACTGGCTGGTGACAGCAGTATTGATCAGAGTGACACTGCTGTGGAAGACAGCACTGTGGCAAAGTAATTACCTGTAGGTTTCACACTTCAAGGAGGTGCTTATATGTGTATGTGAGTGCATGTAAAGAGCCCAGCTGTAATTGAAAATGGATAGCTCGCCTCAGCACGTTCCACCATAGAGAACTAAACTACATTAATGTCTCAGTCCCCAGCTTATTACAAGCTCTGGTAATTACCCAGCCAGAGACTCTGAGGACAAGAGACATCGGGGGGGTGTAAGTGAATGCACACTGGTTAGGGGTATCCTTGATTAATGCCTTATAGGCATAATCCTAATAATGAATAAACAGAAACAGCAGAAACTCATTTATCTGAATGTCACACAGCCAACCTTACATAGTGCAAAAACCATACTGCTATGCAAATATATTCTAATGACTTAGGATAAACTGGACATTTATAGATTTTTCACATTATGCCTGTGTTGATTTACAATACAGATGACCCCATAACAAGACAATATACTTGTACAACAGCAAGCATGTGTTTGTATTACATGTAGCCTGTGGGAACTGTTTATGATATATGCTTTATGCATAATGCTAAGCTAATAACTCACATAAAATTGAACTAATAGGGTTAAATTTAATACATATAGTCCTACGATTGCAAAGACAAAATAACTTCCCATTGGGGCCACACGCAATGAAACTGTACACCAAGGCTACTGAATTACATGTTTAATTGGGCCAGATTTTAAAACCAGGACATGGAGATGGGCCGGGCACTTTCTCATGAGTTGGGATGGGATTTTTTTTACACACTTATATTGATACTCCTTATTGTTTCAGTTCCTTATTGATACTTTTATCAGTTTTTTTATTACTACATTATTGCCTTCAAAGAATTTAATATTTTTTATTAACTAAATGTTGTTTTTTAGAGCAGCAAGAAGATTTTCAACAGCAAAGTTACCAATATCTCACTGTACACACATCTAAAATGTCTGTAAAATAAATCTGCACGAGTAATCGCGATGTCGTCATGTGCGATTACGTGCAAAAAGTGTGCGATATAATAAAACAGAAAAAGTGTATCTGATGCTCTCTTCTCTGTGTGCCTCATAAACCTCATTCTCTTTATATAATACACTCATGTACAGTTCCTCCTCCAGGTTGTGGATAGAGTCTCTCCATTAGACAGATGTTCTCTGAGCTGGTGTCAGTGTGCCAGTATTTGCAGCTTCTAGCTGCCGCCTCCGTAGAGCAACATGCTCCCCTTGTTCTGTTTACATCTGTTTTACTTGTTATTGTCATAAATATTGTTTATTAATTAACTTTGTTCAAATTGAGAAGTACCATTTGTTCCAATATAATCAAATCACAAATTGCAATTTTGTCCACAATAACCACAATATGACTTTATCTTCAAATTGTGCAGCCCTACCCCAAAATACTGACTGAAGTTTAGATATATTGATGATCTCAGTCCCTGTCATTCCTTCCTCTTGTCCTCCTCCTGCTGCTGCTGCTGGTAGAGCGGAGGGCTGGTTTGTCTCAGCCGGCTGCTGATGTTATCTTTTTTACATTATATTCATTTTTTGATGTAGTAGCAAACTGAGCTCCACAGTTACTAAAGACAGACAGCTTTCACTTCAGCTCGTTTGTAACAATATGTTGTTAGCTGAACTACCGACTGAGCAGATTAAAATATTGTGCCCTACATGTTTATGCTTATTAAACAGGTGTGTTGGTAAAGTATTGGCTTTTTACTCGCGAATGTTTCATTGAATTTCCTTCCCCGTATTTACACTAACAAGCATAGTTGTCGTCAATGTCAGTAATGTCCGCTAATCAGCTGGCAAAAGAATAAAGTAATGCAGAGGAAGAATCAGATCAGATTTTTTTTTTGCGTGGACCAATAACGAGCTGGGACTGTTACTGGATGTAGCACAGGAGTGTGGCAGCAGTAAACGGACTGGGAGTCGTCACAGTACAGGGGTAGGCAGATAAGTGTTATTTGGGTGATGCAGAATATTTTAATAAAAATACCAACTCAAAAACTGTCAGTAGCACCGTGTGTGCCTTTTGCATGACTCAATCAGAGAGCCAAGAAAAACAAAAAACGGGGTCGGAAGCGTTTCCAAACTTTGGTTTTTGCCGCTTTTATCTGGACGGGAGGCGCCAACGTAGCTCAAGTTCTCAGTTTTAAAACGAAAACGCAGTAGTGTTGAGCCTTGATTGACGGTGATCGGTACAGCGCATGTGAAACTCTAGGATGAGTAGGAAACAAAGCTCACTCTTTAGCTACTTCCATACACTATATGTACTTTCCCTTTGTGTCGTATATCCGATTATGTCTGCTGGGCCACATGGAGGTTAATTTAGCCGCCAACATAATAGAGCTGATTTACGCTCTTACTGTATGTTTATGTTATGCATTTCATTTAGGAAGGGACAACACACATCAAATAACATGAGCACCTGAGTCAGTCACGTAAATGTACCAGATTTAGCCATACAGGCTAATTTTCATCTGCAGCACCTGGCATTTAGAAAACATGCAAGAGCACACAAGCGCAGACAAAATCACATATAAAGTCAAGTGTTCTCCAAATGCCATACAATCTACTCGAGCCTTATATGTGAGCATCTGAATGACTGAACGAGTCTCAGCCATCTTAACAGCCTCTATTCCCACTGGCTCCAGATAAATGACTTTCCACTGTAATTTGCACTGAGCTGTGCAAAACGACTGTTCAACTTCTTGTTTATTTATGCTCTGCGAGCGTGTGAGGGCAGAAATTACGCCAGGGAAATTCCAAATGCTTTCTAAAAGGAAAAAAAAAGACTAATGACTGTGAAACTTTGGAACCTACTTTCTTTTACAGCAAAAAAAAATACAAACAACCAATGGCCTTACAACCACAGCCAGCAGCGGAAAGTGTGCCAAGCAGCAGCTTAGCGTCTAGCTGGAACGTGTCAAACTATCGTCATCAGCCATCAAGGAAAACTGTTTGATGTAGGTCTGCACCAAAATGACAGGCAGCAGAGAGATCTATTCTGATGGCAAATGACACACATGCGCGCTCCCCGTCAAGTGCCTCTAGCACCAGCCCTCATCAACACTGCTGATTTGTTGTCGTGGCAGCTCTCAGCCATGTTAGAGGCTGATTGGCCATGTAACCTTTTAGTTGACGTCTGACTGCCTTGTGACATCTCCGCAACAAACACAACCTCCTCCCATCAGCTCACACAACATTGACATTTGTCTGTCTTGTCATGTCTTAGCACGGCGGCGTAAGAAATGATGGATGTTGGGTGTTACATAAGGAGAAATGCGGGGTGGGATGTCTTGAGCAAAGCAGCGTGAATAAAGAGAGCAACATAGACTTTTGACATTCTTAAATGAAACATTCCACAGTTAGAGAGGGGAATAGAGCTGAAAACAGACCAGACACCCACTCCAAACTTCTAAATCTATCCCCAGATGCACACACAAAGCTTGTCTGAAGTGGTGGAGTATATTCTGTGCATGTCTCTATTACTGCATTGTGTGCACTCACTGTGGCATAATATTACACACAGACTTGGCTCAGATTGTTCAACATGACATTAGAAGGGCTCTTTATCTAAATTTCCTTTATTTTCATTCTTTCTCTTTCAAACACACACTTGCTATGGACATTTGCCAACATTGCAAAGGCAGTCTGGATTAGTATGAAGTAGCTACTGCATAAAATTAATTGGATTGACATTCAGGAATGTAAGCTCTTTCCTCTTTGAATTAGACGACTCAGTTTTAGGCTTGCATGCGGGATTTCTGTCTATGCACTGCTTTCTGCTAATGCGCTGTCTTTAAAATAACATTTAATTCAGTTTTATTTAGAGTGACATTGCACACAGATTGCAGCAGAATAGTGTTTGTGTTTTCACAAAATACCTTTTGAATGACCAAGGAGCGCTTTCTTATTGCTAGAAAACTGTTGGGTCTGTTTACTAGTGACAATTTGGAAACCCATCAATGCATTTGCCTTTTCCCATCGTTATGTGGAAATGATGTAGATACTGTAAAACCAGTTTAGTTTGTTTGCTCATTACCAAATAAAAAGTAAAGGACGCAGCAGGAGGCAGATGCTGGGATACTCCCACAGCATCTGTAGACACATTTCTGCTCATACATCTTGATAGCTTACATTTACATTTATTCATTTAGCTGACGCTTTTATCCAAAGCTACTTTTCAATTGCTAAGTACAACACAGCAACTAGGGGTTCAACCTGAATTGAACCCCTAGTCTCTCACATTAAAGGCATGTGTCTTATCCACTGCCCCATCACCACCAAGCTTATCTGTGAAGCATTGTCAGAATGGACTGGACACCAAACCCTTTGCATGGTGACTTCTTAGTACATACAATTTTAACTTAACATATGAAATGTCTAGGAGTTCTAGAGATACTGCAATGTTTCCGATACATAAAGGACGTAAACCTACAGTGGCTAAGTCTTTCTAAGTATTAGGTGGTTTGTTATTTTGTTGTATTAAATTCTGCAGGGTTCAATTTATGTTCATTTAAAGGATATGTCTTTCTTATTCTCAACAAATCCCCATAAAAAGACCAAAACTAACAATGTGCTAGTCCTTATTTCAGTCTCTCCTAGTATGTGGCACTAAGCCCAAAAGCCCATTTATTCCCATTGAGTAAATATTTAAAGATTGCTTACAAATTTACAATTTTTGTTACACAATTACAATTTCAGAATTTTTTAAAGATAAATCCTTTTCTCGCAAATTGGATCTTTCTATGTCCAGTGTACAATTGGAATGGCAACATTATACTATCGCACACCAAAAGCATAGTTTTCTTCCTTTTTTCAGAAAAAAAGCTCAGTCTGGCACCATAGTTTTTAGCAAATGTTACTCATTTCATGGGGATTATTGGGGTGGATAAATACACTTTTGGCACCTTATATAATATTTGAGTATTTCCGGGATGGTATATGTGGAATATGAACTTCATTCATACATGAAGGGTCACCCAGTGCAAAAATGTGGCTCACTGATGTGTTTCCATATAGTTTTTGAACAACATTGGAGCTCTATGGCACATAGGAATAAGATGTACAAGTGGTTTTGTCTTTTCATGGGGTTTGTCACCAGCCTCATCCTTTTACCATGATGACCAGCTTTCCCTAATGTTCCTGACCGTAACCAATTGATTTTTACAATAACCAAAATATGAGCATTCTGCCTGGTGGGTCGATATACCTTTATTCATAATGAAAGAGCCACAGCATGAAAAACTGATACTGAAAACTGAAGTTTATGGCCCAATTATATAGACTGACGTAGACATGACAATATAGGCATATAGACATGATATTTATCTAGAGGAGGTTTTAATGTGATTGACTCAATAATGTTTTCTAAAACCTACTTTGTGGCCTGTAATCTGTTCTGGGGGGGGGGACTGGAGAATTAAGTGTCTAGCAGTGGAAGAGCAATGTGAATATAGGAGCATTGATTTGGTAATAAGGTAGAATAAGAAGAAGAATATTTCTTATTTACCTTTAAATGTCTAGATTACTAAACCAAACAAGATATTAACTAATTCCATCATAAAACACAGCACATATCACTATAACAATGAGTGTGGTTTAATGTAATACAGTAGATTAGGAATGTATATGAATGTATATAGTTGGTAATGCCTGTCTCTCTTCTGTTTTACAGTGTTCTGCATCTCTGAACTTTAAATTGGAACTGGATTGTGAACTACTGACCTTTTTAGCTGGATTGATGCTCCTTCAACCTGACATCGTGATAATAAATATGATATGACACATGTCACAGATGCACCACAGCACTGCTGCAGATTGTTTGGATCAGCCATGGCATTTGACCTTAAACAAAACCTTTCTGTGTGTCAAACACATACACATGCAAATAAACACAGGTAGGTGCTAGAGTAGGCTAACATCTTCCTACACAAATGTGAACACAGGGCATGGTAAAGGAACATCACTTCATGTCCAAATACACTGTGACTTTCCAATGGCTGTCAGTTTGTCAGATGGCGATGTACTGAATTGTGATCTTATATAAGCAACATATCCGTGGCTATAAGAAAGTCTCAATTCTTTGTACAACAATCACACTTAAAATGTTCTTTTTCCAAAAGTTGAAACTCTGATTTAGTATAAAAATATGGATTTGAAACAGGGGTGGAAATTAACACCCACCAGGGATTTTCCGTTTGGCAACTAAATTTCGGAAGGCTACCCGCAATATTGGCGGGAAAATGTAATCGGCATGATATCGCCATATAATATAGATTTGATGTAAGTTGAATGTTTTTAGCTTTTAGCTGGCTAGCCACAACGCGTAATCACATCACCACCAAACTAACCAATTGAAAGAGGAAGAGGAGGCTGAAGCAGAACACAGAAGAATAAAGTTGGCGGTCCAGTGAGTGTCTGACACACTGTCAGATCTTCTAATGGTCCTGCTGTCCAAGATCAAGCAGAATGAATCATAGGCTGTATAAATAAAATGTTGATTTCACAAAAGCTGTGATGCTGAGGCACCAGGACTCTGTCCGAACTAGGAGGCCAGAAGAATAATAATATAATTTGATAATATAATTTTGCTTCAAATTTCACTCTCTTCTTTAAGTTTGTATTTGACACAATACCTTATTATCTCAATCAAAAGGATGAAACAATTGTATATGTGACACAAAAGGCAATTTATTGTTTTGGACGGTAAAAAAATCTACCAGCCAAAAAGTTTCTTTAAAATATTCATAAAATATTGGACTCTCCTGTTTTTATTGGGACACCTTGTTATCAGGGTGCTGTTTGATTGGCTAATCAAAAATTAATAGAATATTATTATTGTTGTTGTTGTTATTGTTGTTATAAATGAAGAAAAGAAAAACACAAGCCCTATTAAATATGGATTTCCATTAGATAATAAAGGTTACCACAAACATAATGCACAGTGAAAAAAAAATTAATTTATTAGTGGATGACTGAAATTAACTTTTATTCAGTGTCAGTCAGTAATAATAAAAATGATACTGGCCGACGACAAAAAACACACACAAATCTTGAAGTTCACCACAGTGTATTATAGAGTCAGTGCTTAACACAACACCCACAATTCAACACCCAATGAATAGGGTCGTATCTTTGTTCAAAAAAAGTGTCCATATCTCAACAAAAACCTCCTTATCAGGATCCCAGCAAGCGAAGTCAAACATATTTTGAGTTTAAATACAAAAACTGGTCAACAGAAAAAAAAGCAAGTGACGCCTCTTGCATCTAATAGACAAGCTTAGTGATTTTCCATAACATCAGAGTTACGTCCTGTAGTGCAGTGCACTGCCGGCATGCTAACTGGCTGAGTGTGCCTCTTTGACTGATGAGTAGATGTGCACTATTTTGGTATGAAACACTGTCATTGATGTTCCCTGAGCTGTGTGTGACTCAGGGGCATGTTTGCCAACGGAGCTGATTGCTTCAACACACTAACCTTAGTAAATGAGCCTTTCTAAGGCGGAAGGCCTGACAATTTCATACCCTGCAACCATCCATATTTTATATCTGTGCAGGGTAAAGATATAATTTGAGCAAGGCCAGATCAAGCTGGAGATTATCCCTGGGCTGGGCCGACACATACGCTGCCATTCACACTCACATTCACACAAGAGGCAATTTAGAGTGGACAATTAACCTAACCTGCCAGTCTGAAGACCTGCACAATGGGAGAAAGCCCATACAGGAACTGTAAAACAGGAAGAACATGCAAACTCTGAACAGAATGGCCCTTTTTATGGTGAAGCCAAAGTGCTAACCACTGTACCACCTTGTCACCTCATTTAGTTATGCTACAAGTTAATTCTCTATATCTAACAAGAACAAAATCCCCCTAGACGATTGCTAGACTGCACAGTTTTTTGGTAATGTATGAATCCCCTCTACGTGCAGAGCTTCATCTGTAAATCACACTATATTTTCTGTCACTTCACCTAGTTAAAGAGAAGTTAAAAGTTCATGTTGTAAGAATTTCCCTGAAGTGCATTCACATGTGCAGGAATCCGTGTTTCATAAAATCTACCCTGGTGAATCAGACCATGTTAGTGAGTCACAAATGCCTCCTATGAGCATTGAAATACCCACTACAGTGATGTGTACTTCCCAACAGCCGTAAGATGTCAAACTCAAGGACATCAAAACCTACATTAAACAGCCTTTTCTGGGCCATGGTCTTGGCTGGGTGTAGAAAGCCTTCAAACCCTTGAGAAATAGTCATTTTCCAGTAAAAGCCAATATGAAGTCTATTAAACTAACATCACAGGCAGATACTCACTTGTGTCATCTTATCCAGCACAAAGAATGACCCTAGCTGGAAAAGTTGGCAGCTGGTTTAACCTGTTACAACACTTTACTCCCCATGTTCCAAGTATTAGTTTACAACTGGTGGACATGAAATATGTACAGTCCAAACTAAAGACTGGATAATTACAACTTCTGAATGTATTAAAGGGGACCTATATGCTTTTTCATATTTTCTAGCATTTCTATAATGTTACAATGTCAGATGTTCATATTAGACATGACCAAAGTTTCAAATGATGAGGTAAGAGTATGAAAAAGAAATCCCTGTGAGCCAAACCCTCAGATATCCCCCTGATCCGAAAGCTCTGTTTTGAACTGTTTTTTCTACTAATGGCTCGGTATGACGTCATTCTTAGCCAGATTTCCAAATATGGTCATTTGCTCCAGGCAGAGAATACTGGCCACGCCCACAAAGGAACTTGCAGACCTATCCCTACAGCAACCTGGTAAACGCGTTAGACAATGGCCGGTCAGAAGACAGTGGGCTTCAGGGGGGGGGGACTGGGTCTCAAAGAAACAGAAGCATCTACAGCTTGTTTCAGACAGATGCTCAGTCACAGAACTACAATACAGGGCTGGAAATGCAGTATAATAGGTCCCCTTTAAAGGGTTTAAAAAATATTCAATAGCAACCTAAAAATATGTTAATGTTAATTTCCAGCATTACCTTCCCAAATGTGGAATCTGTACTGTCCGAAGATCGCTTTTTTTTTAGGGTTGTGTAGCTTAGCTTGGCTCATAACAAGTAATATGCCTTTTCTGTTCATATGTCTTAAAAAAAGGACCAAGTTACCATCAAGGCGACGCTATTTGTTAAAGGGGCAGGCTTAGCCTTTAACATTAGCTAGATAGTAGAGCTGAACGATTTTGGAAAACAATTGTAATTGCGATTTTTTTTAACCAATATTGCAATCAGTTTTGGGCCAGTTCCTCAGAAATTGATGAAATACTAGTTACTTTTTACTCATTAAAAAGTAATAATATTACTTTACTTATTACTGGGAGATGGAAGTAACGAGTTACGTTACTCGTCACCTTTTTAATTTACTGATAAAGCGAATAAACCTCTATGGTTCCTACACAACTGTACCTATTGAACAACTTGAACAATCATCATGTTTTCATCACATTCCTGACATTACAAACTTTAATTCAGTCTTATAATAGTGACAAGGACAGAGGCTTGACAATCAGGACTGTCCCATTTTTAATCAGAATGTCAAGCTACACTCGTCAGCCAATAGGCTAATCAGCCTCACTAATAGAAATTAGTGGAAACATTTGTGTGTGGAGCAAAGGTTTGTGTAAGCATGCATATGTGGGGACACTATGGTTATACCACAACCCTCTACCACATCACAGCAGACCAGTGAACACAGCCCTGGCAAACAAAGAATTGCATTGTGACTTTGGAAAATTCAGTCTCCAAAATAAGAGTGCTGTAGCATGAATTAGCTTCAGCTAGTCGCAATGCATTTTTGTGTGTGCACAGACTGAATAAGCTTAGGGGAAGTGAGTATAAGATCAGTACACTGAAGACTTCAAAGAATCTAGACCTGTCCCTTGAAAGTCAAATTTCAAAAGCAGTGAAATTGCATGATCCAACAAAGTAATATGTCCATCGAGGAAGATTAAGGCATCCTTTCTAAATCACAGTTCATTGACATGTCATTTGGAGAAAGACTAGAACTAGCAATGCCACTGAGTCTACTACTGACATACTGTTGGTCTTTGACTGAACCTTAAACACTCATCACATTAAATCTATACCTATAGTATATTTATGCCCCTCTTCTTTCCTTTAAAAATGTCTTACTTTAATTTGCATTTGACAGTTTTTATGCTGTTTTTTTAAGTTAAATGTATTATATAAAGCACTTTCAATTCCATTTGTGTACGGAACAGGCTATACAAATAAACTTGCCTTGCCCAATCAATTTGACCATTCTCTAATTTAATTTCATTCAGGTTTAGCAGTTATTCAGAAGCATACACACTGGGCCAAAAGAATGTGCACGTTCTTCTCAGAACATCTGCACATTGTAAAGAGCCCAGTTTTTGAGGGTGCAGTTATCCCACTGTAGTGGCTGGTAGCTTTGGTTCAATGATGGGGACTGAGATTTGGTGGGAACTGGCTTCTGTAGATTTCTACCTGCTCCCAACATTTTGATTTTGTTGTTCGGAGTATGTTGGTTTATCTAGCACAGTCAAATGCAACCTTGCCTCCTTCCATCCATCTATTGTCAACTGTTTATCCTGCGTACAGGGTCGCGGGGACCTTCCCTCCTTGAAAATTACAATTCTATACAACTAATTTACAACAGCAAATCCATTTTTGAAAAACAACCATACAGATTACGTATTTCACGGAAAAAGAAACATTGATAATTTATTTATTAAGTCACAAAATCTTGATACTGAGCATTTCAGAATTTGCGCTGAAATACAATATCTGTTCATAAAAAAACATATAAGGGAACTTTGTTCTTTTATTTTTACACGCACCACCTCCTTCCCTTTGACTGGCATTTCAGTACATAAATGAAGAGATGCCTACACAAGAAAAAACATTGGCAAAGGACATAATGCAGCGGTTATGTTTCCCTAAAACACAGTAATAGTATATAAACATAATGTTTAGACAGTGAGACAGTGTGAATCCATAAATATAACCCAGCACAGAACTCGGAATGAGATGGCCATGTGCAGGTAATTTAATAAAACCTGTCAATCAATTTGACAATGAGTACTTCATTGATAATTCAACACCAAGACGTCATTGCGGTAATTAGCCTTTTAAATGTACAGCAGTCAACTTTGAGATTGAAATGCCACAATGACAAATGCCTGATTGCTTCCATGCTTCATGTTGTCCCTTCCCCATGGCATAGCTATGCTGAAAATATGAGAGTAAAAACACAAAATACAGCATATTTTTATTTGAAAGACATTGTTCTTTAAGATTATTCCCAGTTAAGTTTAAACAATTCCTCATTTACAGTGTTTCTAAAAACTAAGAAACGGCTCAATGACTTGCTTGCCATCCTGTCAACTCAAAGAATAAAATGAGAATGAGGATTTCCTCGGAAGAGAGCCAAGAGCTGGCTGTCAGTAGCAGAGCAGGAGGCAGTTGGCTGGTACAGTACCTGGCTTTAACTTGTTTCTCCTCTCCTCCACTAATTTACATACAAGGTGAGAATACAGGCAAAGACTGAGCCATGTAAATACGGCAGGTATCACACACTCACAAGGGACAGTACAGCTCTGTCTTTATCCTCCTGACTCAAACACACTGAGGTACGCATGCTAACACATTCAGAGACAAAAATACAATTAACTGCACTCAAACTTGTTAGAGTGTGAAACTGCAGGTACTGGTTTGTAAAAAGCAATTAAACTCCAACAAGCTGTGTATGCACATGTTTGTGTGTGTCTAGGTGAGAGGTATAGTGGCAGACAGAAAATGAGAGAAGTGCGGAAATCCTAACTGACATAGTCCTTTTTAACATTACAAGGAATTCAAGCCCCTTGATCAGACCAAGAGCACTGGATCAGAAAAAAATCTATTCTACCAAGTGTTAAAATAGGATAAGAACATCAATAAGAGTATTTGTCGATTTAGCGGTAAGAAGAGTTCTTCTTTGATTTGGGGCATTTTAGGCATTTTAGAATGATTATTACTTTTAGTAATTGTTGGTATGACAGCTAAGTGGCGTTCACTGACCACTAACAGTAGATAAATCTCCTTTATTGGTTGACCAAGGCACTGACACATAATATATTTCTGCCACAGGTGGTCTTTTTGCCTATGCTTCTGTTGTGAAGCTCAGGCTACAGATGTGCATGCGTGGTTTCATACTTTGTGTTTATCCTTCTGCCAATAAATTACAAACGATGTAAAGTTTCACCCCTATCTGTTAAAAGCGGAGTAAGCAATCCTGGACATCCTTCAGAGAAGATAGGACGGTCCCAGAGCCAGCACACCAGCTCCAAGACAGCGAAACTCAAAACTCTCCCGCTACTATAGCTAACATCACAGCATGAGCATCTCTCGATTGGTACGCTGAATGTCAGCGGGCAAGTCATTTACTGCTACCTGACAAATAAATCAGGAACGACTGGAATAATGTTATGTGGCCTTGTGACTTAACCCAGACTTAACAGACAGCCCTCGACTAAAGGTTCAGTTCTTCAGATTTTGCTGTTTGGCTTTCACCATTAGACAATTTAGTTTTCAACCTCTTTGGGACTGATAGCCAAAACGGATGCAGACAGTAGATACCAAGGGGTTGTGTGCAACCCTAACGTCATAGAAGCGCATCAATATTGGCGAATTTAAAAAAGACACATTGCCATTTAATGATGTTCCTTTATACTCAATGCCGACGTTTTAAAAACTGCTTTCTACAGTCCCTGCGTATGGCAACCACAGCATGGCTATGGTTAGGGACAGATTAGGGTTTTAGCAAGGCCAGGTATGTTTACACATTGCTCTCAATGTACATACGCAGACCAGGCATAAAGAAACAGGAAGCTAAACAAACACAAACTACCATTTACATACACACACACACACACACACATAAACAAAACAGCAAGACAATAGTGTAATGGAGCAAAGGATGTTTATTAATGTCCATATATTTTTATGAATGTGAGTTAGATGGATATGATATTTACAGTTTATGAACAGCAACTGAATAACAATTTAAAATAAATAGTAAATACCATACAGGTGAAGTAGATGCACAAGGCTCTGTAGCACCTATTGGAGGGGAGAAGCTGGAGGAGATACAGGTCGTATCTAGGGTGATCTGCAGTGATATTTCCTGCCCGTCTCCTGACTCTGGATACATATGTCCTGAATGGAGGGCAGGTTGGCGCCAATGACTCTCTCTGCAGTGCTGACTGTCCGTTGTTGTTTGTCTTCGTCGTGTTTGGTGGCAGATCCAAACCTGACAGTGATGGACGTGCAGAGAACAGACAGCATAATGGCTGTGTAGAAGTGTGTCAGCAGTCCCTTAGGAAGATTGAGTTTTCTGAGCTGGCGCAGGAAGTTTATCCTCTCCTGGGCCTTCTTGAAGATGACGTCTGTGTTGGGCTCCCAGTTTAGCTCCTGGGAGATTGTGGATCCAAGAAACCTGAAGGTTTCCACAGCAGACTCAGGGCTGTTGAGTATGCCGGGCACAGTTAGGGGGCTCCTCCTAAAGTCCACTGTCATCTTCACAGTTTTAACTGTGTTAAGCTCCAGGTTGTTGTGATGTAATGGTGTTGCTGAGCGTCTACAAATAGGATCCTTGCATATGTCCCCAGAGAGTTGTAGGAAAACTGCAGGGCGTCCAGCAAGGGGTCTGTAATGTCCTTCTGGTGGCACAACACCAGTCAGTCAAAGGCCTGTAGTGATTTAAACCTGTGATGGGAGGTGTTTTTTTGGTGACCAGGATGATTGTGGAGCGTTTGAAGCAGGAGGGAAAGAAACTGGACTTAAAAGGGGTTGGTGCATTATTAATTTAATTTACGTAGTACTGATTTTAGAATACCATTATTATGGAAAGCACATTAACCAATCTCAAAGGCCATAATGTGTAGTTTCCTAGACTGATATAATTTATGTCAAAGCAGCATTAATACATTAGTGGATACATTACCTTGATCTTTGATTATGTACTGTGTGTATGTAAGTACACTATACATTATAATTTGCACTGCTTATCTGAAAATCATACATACAAATAATGAGTAGACCTGTTAAAGAGGCTTTGCAGGTTGAAATACTTTTTAGCACTGATTGTTTAAAATTGTATTTCTATTATAACTTCATGATGTTATAAAACTCAGTGTCTTTAAGTACAGGATTTAGCTCATTCCTGTGCTTAAACTGAGTGGCTGTTATTTTGCCTTTATCAGCCTCTAATAAGTGTTCTTTTACTATTGTTTTCAACCTTAAGGCTGTTAAGGTCTGAATGTGGAGGCGCTATCTTTGAAGTTGTGTACAAGCCCTGCATGTCTTTACTGAGGCTTAGCTGCATATTTCAGCCTCCCAGCAGTTATGCTATGCCATCAAAGCAATAATGTAAATGCACATAGGATTCAATTCAATTCAATAACGGTATGCATTTCAATTGTTTATTGAGTTCTTTTGTTCATCTTATTCGGATTGACTATTATTCACAGTGCTGTTTGAAGCACTAGGAGACTGGATGTTATATTCAGACTCCTGCATTCTTCAAAAATAGGATTTGGCTTGCTGCAGTATTGAGAGCAACACAGCTTCACAGCTTAAATCAAACTCTACTGTGTAACCCCATTCAAAACAAAATACAAAACCACACGCAGGAAAAAAATCCCACGAGGGATATATCTTCGCTCTACAGATGTTTTTGTACTTTACCCACTGTATCATAGGACACATTTACATGCACACATGCTGTTAAGATACAATCACCGTCTTTGTGCACTATCTGAATAATGAATAACCTGATGGCATGCTTGCCTTTAAAACCACAGTGTACTCAATTC